>CP139502.1:300127564-300436861 GCA_021014915.2 Artemisia tridentata subsp. tridentata | reverse complement strand
TAGAATAAAAAAAAACAACAACATTCCAACACAAAAGAGTCATGTTATACTAGCTCAAAATCTACTTTAGATGGACAAAAAATGTTTGCAGGTAAACCCAACTTATCCCTGCCTGTTTTTACCCATAGTATAAGAATGACCCGTTATCCAACCTGTCTAGCTTATTACGCTTTAACTATAATCAAATTCGACTTATGAAATGAGTGCGAAAAGTAAACACATGGAACTTTAACCAAATAAATAACTAAACCATTTAACAAGTTGCAATTAAGTAAAGGGCACCAAGAATGCAACTAGACAAGAATCATCATTAAACTTAACACAAAGAAGTTAAATGAATATTTGTTAAAAGTGTAAGGATTCCATGGCTAGAAAGTAGACCCTATAAAAACCAAATTCAAGAAAAAGGGTTGTACAATATAATGATAAAATAAATACTACAACTAGGAATACTATAAGCTAAGATAGTTTTATGGATATAAATTAGTAGATGCATGTTAGGATCGAACTCGATATTACGGGATTGCACACTTTACGTATGAAAAGTTAATGATTAATAATTATTTATAAAAAGTTATATTTAATTATTATATACACAAAACGTATAACGACCGTTATGTAATTAACGATAATTGACTAACGACCGTTAAATAATAAAAGGAAAGGACTAGAGTAAAAATTAGATGTCAAGAAAGATCCGGAAACCTATTATGGGTGTTTGGCCGATCGGTGGGGATTAGGAGTTTCCTAATCCTCAACCAACTTGTCCTCCAAGTTTTTCTTAGTATAAATACAAGGCTTAAGGTCATTATTTTGTATCACTTGTGCACACATAATACCCTAAACCTTTTTCTCTCCTCTTGTTCTTGTTAGGCCGATCGTACAACAACCCTAAGGGGTCGATCGAATTTGTTTTTTTTTACAAACAAATCGTTTTGTGTTTTCATTACTAGCATAACGTTAACTTGTATTAGTACGTGTGTACAAGAACGTGATACTAACACACTATTGTTAGTATCTTGGATTGAATTGTAAAACGGTAAGGGACAATCTTATAATCCACATAAACCCTAATTAGGGTTCATAAAGTTGATTGTTGAAGAATTGCTAAAAGGTACGCATACGTTTAAATTCGGTTAATTAATTATGTGTTATTTGATCTAAACGCTTCCGCATGTTTCTTTGATGTTTATTGTGTTTAATTATGTTTGACATGTTATTAAAAACCAACAGTGGCATCACGAGCCTTGTATTAATATGTAATTAATTACTGAAACACGTAAAAAACGAATCTTGAATTGTGTTTAATTATATATGTCGAATTTTAGGGTTTTATATAATTCGAAACCCTAAATTTAGGGTGGGGGGGGGGGGGGGGGGGGCGATTATTAATATATGCATAATAAACCTAGAATTGAATATTAATAGGTTTTATCGAATAAAGTTTGCATGTGGCTACATGTTTTCACATATTAATTGTTATGTTATGTGTGTATTATTTAGTTGGTTATTTTTTTTATTATTACTTGTTTTGTTTATTTTTTGTAAGACATGTTGTAAACAAAAGGGTAATTTTGAATAGAAAAATAATACGGATGGTGAAACTTGATTTGTGTATAAATTATGAATCTTGCAAGGTCTCATGTGCCGATAGTGGTTCGTTTCGCACGGTAATTTGCTCCCAGGCGAGACTAGCAAGTTTTATAATTTATGACATATTTTTAAGAGTCAAAACTATAGCTTTTAATTGATTGATGAGTTTTGTACCAAATAGTAAGAAAGGATCACCCAACTTGACAAACTGTGTGAGGGGTATAAGGAGGGTACGCATTAAATTGTGACCTTAAAGAAACGGGTTTTTAATGGTTTTAAGCTAACCTTTATTTCTCCGCTCCTTTGTGCGTCAAATTGGAGCTACCTAGTACGACTATTTTATATGTACAAAATCACCTTAAGGGTGAATTGACATCAATTTCAAGCGCCACTTTGTGGTAATTATCCGAATAACTTGAGTCTTTTGACCCATTCAGTAGTAGGATATAGTGGACGATAATTGTAGGTAATTCTTTGATTGGTTCATCCAATACCTCAATTAAAACTTGGATAATTTGATCTTATGTGAAATTGGTTAATAAAAGTTTTTTATTAAAACATATGATACGAAGTTGTATGCATGCTTCTTCGTACATATTTTTGATTATAAACATCAAAACTAGTACCCTTAAATTTAAGTTTATGTCATCTAATTAAAAGAACACTTGAATTTGCAATTTACGTTATGTGAGAACTTAGCTAGATTGCAATGGAAAGATAAATCTTCATGTTGTGTGAGAACTCAACTGGACACATTTGCAGTTCTTTAAATTACACGACTTAATTGAGTTGTTTAGTGAGAGCTATAACTCAAGGCATTAGATGGGGATAAAACATGTTTACATTGCAACTAGGTTTGGCAATGTAAATCCTATAATGATCCAGGAATTGGAAATTGTTTGCCAATTGTTGTTCGACAGATTACTTATTTTATACTTTCATTACTAGTAGATCAATTGATGTAATGGAACTATGTTAATTTGGGTCCCAGTTTCAAGAAAATTCTATGGTTATATGAATATTTTCTTGGGTATTTTATTTTCTTGAAAAATTGTATTATCGAAAATACTAATATTTGAACTTTTTTCTGTAGAAATGGCTCAAAACGATAACACTACTTTGAGTTCTGCGTTCAAAACTTTCTTTGAGCGAGAAAAATTAACTGGCTCACAAAATTTCAATGACTGGTTTCGATCACTCAGGATTGTCTTGCGAGTGGCTGAGAAACTGGAATATTTGTATAAACCTTGTCCTGCTGAACCTGCTGCTAATGCATCCGATGCGGAAAAAGCAGAGTGGAAAGTTGAATATAAGAAACATAATGATATGGCTTGCATGATGCTGGGAATGATGACACCTGCTTTACAAAAGCAGTTTGAGAATTTTTTCCCCTCATGACATGCTCAACGAACTCAGACGTATGTTTGAGAAACCTGCAGCTGTTGAGGTTTATGATTTGATTGATGCTCTTCACAGCTGTAAGCAGGCAGATGGTAAACCTGTAAGTGCACATGTGTTGGAAATGAAAGGTTACATGGACCAACTGGAGGCACTTGGCAAACCCTATGTAGTAGACATTGCTGTTAAATTAATCAATAGATCCCTGAATAAGGAATTTAGTGGTTTTGTGCACAACTTCAATATGCACTGTGTGGGGAAGACAGTGAGTGAATTGCACGCATTGCTCATTGAATACGAGAAAGGATTACCACAGAAGGATCCTACGCCCCAATTACTTGCTATTCAGGGTGGTAGGATTAACAAGCCAAAACCGCAAACGAACAAGAAGGGTAAAGGCAAAGGTAAAGCTGATAAGGGTAAACAAGTTATGACCTATCAACCTGAACCTAAGAGATATCCTACAAAGAAGAAAGAGAATCCCAAGAAGGATCAGGCTTGCCACTACTGTCATGTAGTGGGTCATTGGAAGAGGAACTGTCATCTTTATCTCGAAGAGTTGCGAGCAAATAAGAACAAGAAGTCTGGGCAGGTCGCCAGCACTTCAGGTAACTTATTTATGATTGAATTATTTACTCTAAATCATAAAATTAATTCATGAGTATATGATACTGGATGTGGTATTCACATATGTAATACACCGTAGGGGTTTAGAGTTGAAAGGAAGCTGTCTTATGGGGAGCAATATCTGCACGTGGGCAATGGAGCACCTGCAGCTGTTGAAGCCATAGGAGTGTTTAATTTAGTTTTGCCTTCGTGCTTAGTACTGTCATTAAACAATTGTTATTATGCACTTCTATTATTAGAGGTGTTGTGTAACAACTCATAATTTTCCAGATTTATTTCAATACGAGATTATCTCTGTTTTTCATTTACGAACCTTTCCGGACTCTTTTGACTCTAAAACGTGAAATCTATCTTGCGAAACGTGAAATTTGTACACAACGCGTACTAGCACAACCGACGAATTGATTTGATTATTTTATTATTTGTGAGGAACGAGGCGTATGAATAGTCATTTTTATTGGAAAAATTATTCTGAGCGCAGTGGTGAAATTCCCGTGTTTTGAATCGATTGTTTGTTATCTTAAACGAGCCCCGAGCCTAAGTTCATGAAAGATAGCAAAAACTACAACTATGGTCCCTGCAGTAAATTTTATTCCTCTTCCCCTAAACTTTTGTTATTTACACTTTGGTCCCTAGAGATTTTCTAACCTAACCCTAGCACTATATAAACTATGTTATAACCCATTCTAGGGTTAGTATCCCCATTTTATTTCCAGCAGCCGCTCCTTTCTCTCCCATTTTTCCGGCCATCTTCGGCCGCCTCCGGCCACCCCTCACCGCCCCTCCTCTTCCTACACCGCCACCACCAAACTTCACCTCTTAAACCCCTTGTTTCATTTCTCCACAGCACGCGCCTACTATGGCCACCACCACATCAAATCGTCGCCACTTTTCTTCTTTCGGTGATTGAAAACAAAATAAGAGTGGATCGCAGTTATTATCGGAGTTATTTTGGTTCGAGTTACCAACATCTCCAGCCACCTCAGCCACCACAGTTACGATAGCCGTCATCACCACATCCTTCGCCGCCTCTTTTCTTCTCATCTCTCCTCTAGTTCGTCTAGTGGTATGGTAATAACCACTTGTGTTGTTTATTTTTTTTACCGATCGATTATGTTATGGTTTTTGTGGATTCGAAACAAAAATAACTCGTTATTATAATTTTGTGATTAAAACCCGGAATTAAAACGTGTTTTGAAAATTTTCGTGTGGTAAGAACTGTGATGGTGATTGTGTTTAGTTTGAATCAGGTCTGATAAGGTTGATATTGTTGTTTACACTTTAGAGTAGATGTCGAGTTGGCTGTGGTGTTGTTCGGTTCACAAAATCACCCACGAGGGTGCTGTTTGGTTCGTAATAGCTCCAAACCGTATAAAGGTTGTGAGCTCTTGGTCTCGGGTTCAGTTTAGAATATGTTTGTGTTGGTCGCGGTTGCGACAAGTAACCCACGTAGGGTGTTTGGTTAATTCCAGTCGAGTAGGACCACTTTCGGTTTGGATTTTATTTTGGGTGTGTCGCGATTTGGGTTAAATATTTGGTCGAATTGAACTCACTGTTGAATGTTGGATAATGGTTGCGTGTTAATTGGATGGTGGATTTAAAAGGAGTAGAATTAAAATATTGTGGGTTCAAAAATTTAATTTAACTTGTTGTTGGACTAACGTTTTAACTCTAATAGACATTGGTACGTTTTGGGTTATATTTGGAATCGTGATTTGAATTTGAATACGGATTTGACTTTGGATATTGGACAATTTGGACTTATTGGACTTGGGATGAATACAATATATTAGACTCTAGACGACTTTAATATATTTGATTCGCGACCAATGCACAATAAAAAAATAATGTCTAATAGCCGACGAATACTTTTAATAATTTGCTATTAAACTGCCTTGGGAAAATTGATTTTCATTAATTAACTTATCTTTTATGTGTAAAACGTTTGTGTTTTATACAAATTATTTAGGGATAACGGGGTAAATGTCGAAACGTACAAACTTAGTTATTTATTTGAGATGTTTATTTGTCGTTAACTTCTAGAGTTGTTTTCCTTGGTTTGAGTTCTCTTCAGTATTCTCTCGAGTTTGTCGATGTCTATTCCTCTTTGGCGTGAGTTGTATGTCGAGTCTATGTTTTCTTACCACACCACACGAAACGTGAAACTAAGCTTTTGATAAGTTTTGAAAACTGAGTAATCCACGAAAACTACGACACGTTGTCTTTTATAGACTTTATTATCTTGCGCGACGTATTTTGAGATATCGTATACGTATTAGGTTGTGCCGATCCTAGACCGTTGTGTACCGCTGTGCTTGCACCTCCGTGTTTTGTCGTGCGGTATGTCTTGAGACCGTTGTGTCTTGCTTCTCGATGCCAGTCGTGTCAGTTGTGATCTTGCATTGATGTGGCTAAGGTGAGTTCATGGCCCCTACTTTTACCGGTTTTCTAACTATTTTCGGGGGAGAATACATGCTCGTTTTTAACTAAACTCATGACTGTTTATTTAGAATACGTGAACTACTTGCTCTATTTTGACTATTTGGCTGATACATTATATCTGGTTATTTGATGACATTACGTGATTTATCTGGTATTCATGAGTGAGAACATTTAAACTATTTTGAATGGACCTAACCGTCGTTTTGGAATTGCTATAACTTGTTGACTGGCTAAGGATTTTACTTGCGGTAGATGTTGACTTAGTCTAGGGTAGCAATCCCTTGCTATAACCATGATGCCTAGCTAAGAATAGATATCTGCTTACGGCCTAGACCAGGGTAGCAACCCCCTTGCTATAACTATGTCACCTGGCTAGAGTCGCTTAGGGCCCTACTTGAGATCTCGTTATGATATTGGAATGATTGATATTGGAATGATTGACATTGGAATGATTGACATTAGAATAATTGATATTGGAATGATTGGTTATGATATGAGACCCTCCTTGAGGGCGGCTCATGATTGGTTATGATATGAGACCCTCCTTGAGGGCGGCTCATGATGTGGATTTCGTGGTTTTTATCTAACTTAGTCCAGTGTAGCAAATCCCTTATCTTGGTCCACCTACTACTTTGTTTACCTAAACCAAATCTTATTTGGCAGTGGGTTGTAAACACACAGGTTGCAAGTCTTGTATGGGCGGGACTTGGGACTGAGTGGATTTACAATGCCTTTGCTAGGAAATCGTTATCTGAATGCTTTACATTTTAAACTAAAACCTATGAACTCACCAGCGTAAGCTGACCCTTTTAGCATGTATTTTCAGGTTTAAGGTTATAGCTTATCTCTGGAGGCGCTTGGCAAACGGCATGGTCATAGGCGACTCTGATATTTATATTTGGGACCGCTTTAATTGTTTTTGGGCCTTACTTCCGCACTATATTTTAAATGATGTAAACTTAAGGTTTTGATAATGAAATTTTATTCTAAACGGTTAAGGTAAAACCGTTCTTTGAACCTTGTGTTGTGATACCAATTGAGTAGCAGGCCAGTGACATGTATGCTTCCGTTGGACCCGATTTTTGGGGTGTTACAGATTGGTATCAGAGCCTAGGTTATAGAGAACTGGGTTTATTTTCAAAAACCTGGACTATAACGACTTTTGGCGAAAACTTAACCCTATGACCGACACGTGCCTGCCTGCTAAGCTGATGCCTCGCGTACTACTTTGTTTGACGAGATAATTGATGACATATTAGATGAGATGTTCATGGTATATTTGACGAGTTGTTTGACGAGATACTTGATTTTATATTTGTTAAGATGTGTGCCTAACTCTTGGATATTTTATATCCGCTCATTTTAGCTGTTCACTATAAGCATTTCCAAATGCTTATGCATGCACCATACCTGTCACAGAGTTACGCTATTTCCTTGCGTAATCTCACTATTGAGTGTTGAGTTTGTACACTAGTCGTGATTTTTGGGAATGATTTTGGATATAAAGGACATACTACTAGTATAACTAGGCTTAGTATTCCAAAATTCATTGAACCTCGGGTGAATATAGACTGATCACCTATATTCAACCAGGGACAGTGGGACATAGTCTGATCACCTATGTCCGACTCAGAGGTGAATTTTGCAATACTGGGAGTAGTTATAATGGAATTATGTTCGGGTTGGTCATTGATTTTTGGAATGGTACCGTTTTGCGTGTGTACACGGACATGGAATTTTACTTCCACACACACTACACACTGGCATCACAACACCGCATGAATCGTAATGCCCTTGGCATCGCTATACTCCTCCATTATATGGAATTCCTGTTTGCCGCCGTCTGGCCGTATTTTGCATCGGGTCGAGTTAGATCCGATTGGCACCGTTTGAATCCGAGTTACTTATTTGTAACCTTTAAGAGCGCTATAAGCCGTCCGAGCTTACTGGAACGTTTAGATTCGATTTTGACCACGTTTGGTTTTGAATTTTTGCTACGTTTGGAATCGATTTTGGCCATGTTTGAATTTGATTTTGGCTACGCTTGGAATCGATTTTCGCCACGTCTGAATTTGATTTTGTCTACGTTTGGATTTGATTCTGGCTACTTTTGGATTCGATTTTTGACTACGTTTGGATTTGATTCTGCTACGTTTGGATTCGATATTGACTCTGTTTGGATTGGTTTTGATTCTGATTTAATTCGGACTGTTTGATTTTGTGATTTTGGACGTCATCCTGGATTTGGATTTGTTATCCGACCTCGTTTTGTTGTGGCCTTGCTACCGTCGCCTCTACTCTAAGCCTTGTGCTCAATCGATGATGTTCATCTTTCCGATCGGGATTGTTTAATCTAAACTGTTCAATCAATGTTGTACTTCCCGCTTTAAGCACTATGTACACTACTGATTCAACCAACTGACTGCTTGTGGCAATCAACATCTTCTCTCAGAATTATACTCTGAATTCGCTAAACTCTCTACTTGGCAGAGATTCCACGCCCAACAGAAATCTTGAGACTCTAAGGAGTAACTGAAACCACGATTCCTTGGGACAACCACTTAGCTTTTCACTCGTCCCTCGGAAGTACTAGTGATCTTTGCTACCTTCTTACCGGGTCATAAATTATATCATAAACGAAACTTTGGAAATAAATCCTGCGCCGCTACCAGAGTTATTGTTGATAATCCTACCTAATCTACTCACCCTCTCTAATCAATGAAACTACAGTACTGACAAACTTGCTCGTCCGTACTCGTATGAAATCATTACCCGGTATATAGTGCCGACTCTTACCATTCTCTAATCGGGATGGTTGTTTCACATCAAATTCTTGACAATCACTCCAACGAGCCATGAGAACAGATCTGGATATGAATATTGTGTATCATCTCCAGACTGATGGCCGAAGTGGAAAAATCATTCAAGTGTTAGAGGACATATTGTGTTCCAGCGTAATTTGGCAATAGTTGGTATCGACACCTCCTGTTGGCCAAATTCTCTTATAACGATACTTACGACTCCAGTATTTCAACGACACCGTACTAGACACTTTATGGCCGCAAGTGCCGATCGCCGACTTGATGGGTAGAATTTGGGAATACCCAACTTACTCACCCTGAACTTGTTCACGAGATTACCGAGAAGATCATTCAAATCAGAATCGAATTGCAAATTGCTCACGAATCGTCAGAACAGTTATGCTGGCAAATGACGTAAACCTCTTGAATTCTCAGTTAAAACCTAGATTATGCTTAAAGATTCACCCTGAGAAGGTGTGATACGTCTAGTAAACGTGGGAAGCTTAATCTCGCTGTATTGATCCTTTTGAAATCCTTGCTAGAGTTGAACTGGTAGCACACAGGCTCGAGCTACCGTCAGGACTCAGCAGTATTCGCAACGTTTTTATGCGCATTGTGAAGAAATGACTTGCCGATGAGGCAACCGCTATTTCTCCGGGAGAGATCCAGATTGATGAATGTTTAAACCTTGTTGAGAAACCAATCGAAATCATGAACCATGAAATCGAACGAATTTAGTAAAGTCGCATCCCTATCGACAAAGCTCTTCGAAGCTCGCGAAAAAGGTCCTGAATTCACGAGAAAACGTGACGATGAATCCTCGTGTGTATGTACTCATCTCTTTTCAACCGTAACGAGTAACTTGAATTGAATCGCGAGGTTGCGATTCCGTTAAGGAGGTAAGGCTGTAACAACTCGTAATTTTCCAGATTTATTTATATACGAGATTATCTCTGTTTTTCATTTACGAACCTTTCCGGACTCTTTTGACTCTAAAACGTGAAATCTATCTCGCGAAACGTGAAATTCATACACAACGCGTACTAGCACAACCAACGAATTGATTTGATCATTTTATTATTCATGAGGAACGAGGCGTATGAATAGTCGTTTTTATTGAAAAAATTATTCTGAGCGCAGTGGTGAAATTCCCGTGTTTTGAATCGATCGTTTGTTATCTTAAACGAGGCCCGAGCCTCAGTTCATGAAAGATAGCAAAAACTACAACTATGGTCCCTGCAGTAAATTTTATTCCTCTTCCCCTAAACTTTTGTTATTTACACTTTGGTCCTTAGAGATTTTCTACCCTAACCCTAGCACTATATAAACTATGTTATAACCCATTCTAGGGTTAGTATCCCATTTTATTTCCAGCAACCGCTCCTTTCTCTCCCATTTTTCCGGCCATCTCCGGCCGCCTCCGGCCACCCTTCACCGCCCCACCTCTTCCTACACCGCCACCACCAAACTTCACCTCTTAAACCCCTTGTTTTATTTCTCCACAGTACGCGCCTACTATGGCCACAACCACATCAAATTGTCGCCACTTTTCTTCTTTCGGTGATTGAAAACAAAATAAGAGCGGATCGCAGTTATTATCGGAGTTATTTTGGTTCGAGTTACCAACATCTCCAGCTACCTCAGCCACCACAGTTACGATAGCCGTCATCACCACATCCTCCGCCGCCTCTTTTCTTCTCATCTCTCCTCTAGTTCGTCTAGTGGTATGGTAACAACCACTTGTGTTGTTTATTTTTTTTACCGATCGATTATGTTATGGTTTTTGTGGATTCGAAACGAAAATAACTCGTTATTATAATTTTGTGATTAAAACCCGGAATTAAAACGTGTTTTGAAATTTTTCGTGTGGTAAGAACTGTGATGGTGTTTGTGTTTGGTTTGAATCGGGTCTGATAAGGTTGATATTGTTGTTTACACTTTAGAGTAGATGTCGAGTTGGCTGTGGTGTTGTTCGGTTCACAAAATCACCCACGAGGGTGCTGTTTGGTTCGTAATAGCTCCAAACCGTATAAAGGTTGTGAGCTCTTAGTCTCGGGTTCAGTTTAGAATATGTTTGTGTTGGTCGCGGTTGCGACAAGTAACCCACGTAGGGTGTTTGGTTAATTCCAGTCGAGTAGGACCACTTTCGGTTTGGATTTTATTTTGGGTGTGTCGCGATTTGGGTTAAATATTTGGTCGAATTGAACTCACTGTTGAATGTTGGATAATGGTTGCGTGTTAATTGGATGGTGGATTTAAAAGGAGTTGAATTAAAATATTGTGGGTTTGAAAATTTAATTTAACTTGTTGTTGGACTAACGTTTTAACTCTAATAGACATTGGTACGTTTCGGGTTATATTTGGAATCGTGATTTGAATTTGAATACGGATTTGACTTTGGATATTGGACAATTTGGACTTATTGGACTTGGGATGAATACAATATATTAGACTCTAGACGACTTTAATATATTTGATTCGCGACCAATGCACAATAAGAAAATAATGTCTAATAGCCGACGAATACTTTTAATAATTTGCTATTAAACTGCCTTGGGAAAATTGATTTTCATTAATTAACTTATCTTTTATCTGTAAAACGTTTGTGTTTTATACTAATTATTTGGGGATAACGGGGTAAATGTCGAAACGTACAAACTTAGTTATTTATTTGAGATGTTTATTTGTCGTTAACTTCTAGAGTTGTTTTCCTTGGTTTGAGTTCTCTTCAGTATTCTCTCGAGTTTGTCGATGTCTATTCCTCTTTGACGTGAGTTGTATGTCGAGTCTATGTTTTCTTACCACACCACACGAAACGTGAAACTAAGCTTTTGATAAGTTTTAAAAACTGAGTAATCCACGAAAACTACAACACGTTGTCTTTTATAGACTTTATTATCTTGCGCGACGTATTTTGAGATATCGTATACGTATTAGGTTGTGCCGATCCTAGCCTAGACCGTTGTGTACCGCTGTGCTTGCACCTCCGTGTTTCGTCGTGCGGTATGTCTTGAGACCGTTGTGTCTTGCTTCTCGATGCCAGTCGTGTCAGTTGTGATCTTGCATTGATGTGGCTAAGGTGAGTTCATGGCCCCTACTTTTACCGGTTTTCTAACTATTTTCGGGGGAGAATACATGCTCGTTTTTAACTAAACTCATGACTGTTTATTTGGAATACGTGAACTACTTGCTCTATTTTGACTATTTGGCTGATACATTATATCTGGTTATTTGATGACATTACGTGATTTATCTGGTATTCATGAGTGAGAACATTTAAACTATTTTGAATGGACCTAACCGTCGTTTTGGAATTGCTATAACTTGTTGACTGGCTAAGGATTTTACTTGCGGTAGATGTTGACTTAGTCTAGGGTAGCAATCCCTTGCTATAACCATGATGCCTAGCTAAGAATAGATATATGCTTACGGCCTAGACCAAGGTAGCAACCCCCTTGCTATAACTATGTCACCTGGCTAGAGTCGCTTAGGGCCCTACTTGAGATCTCGTTATGATATTGGAATGATTGATATTGGAATGATTGACATTGGAATGATTGACATTAGAATGATTGATATTGGAATGATTGGTTATGATATGAGACCCTCCTTGAGGGCGGCTCATGATTGGTTATGATATGAGACCCTCCTTGAGGGCGGCTCATGATGTGGATTTCGTGGTTTTTATCTAACTTAGTCCAGTGTAGCAAATCCCTTATCTTGGTCCACCTACTACTTTGTTTACCTAAACCAAATCTTATTTAGCAGTGGGTTGTAAACACACAGGTTGCAAGTCTTGTATGGGCGGGACTTGAGACTGAGTGGATTTAAAATGCCTTTGCTAGGAAATCGTTATCTGAATGCTTTACATTTTAAACTAAAACCTATGAACTCACCAGCGTAAGCTGACCCTTTTAGCATGTATTTTCAGGTTTAAGGTTATAGCTTATCTCTGGAGGCGCTTGGCAAACGGCATGGTCATAGGCGACTCTGATATTTATATTTGGGACCGCTTTAATCGTTTTTGGGCCTTACTTCCGCACTATATTTTAAATGATGTAAACTTAAGGTTTTGATAATGAAATTTTATTCTAAACGGTTAAGGTAAAACCGTTCTTTGAACCTTGTGTTGTGATACCAATTGAGTAGCAGGCCAGTGACATGTATGCTTCCGCTGGACCCGATTTTTGGGGTGTTACAGATTGGTATCAGAGCCTAGGTTATAGAGAACTGGGTTTATTTTCAAAAACCTGGACTATAACGACTTTTGGCGAAAACTTAACCCTATGACCGACACGTGCCTGCCTGCTAAGCTGATGCCTCGCGTACGACTTTGTTTGACGAGATAATTGATGACATATTAGATGAGATGTTCATGGTATATTTGACGAGTTTTTTGACGAGATACTTGATTTTATATTTGTTGAGATGTGTGCCTAACTCTTGGATATTTTATATCCGCTCATTTTAGCTGTTCACTATAAGCATTTCCAAATGCTTATGCATGCACCATACCTGTCACAGAGTTACGCTATTTCCTTGCGTAATCTCACTATTGAGTGTTGAGTTTGTACACTAGTCGTGATTTTTGGGAATGATTTTGGATATAAAGGACATACTACTAGTATAACTAGGCTTAGTATTCCAAAATTCATTGAACCTCGGGTGAATATAGACTGATCACCTATATTCAACCAGGGACAGTGGGACATAGTCTGATCACCTATGTCCGACTCAGAGGTGAATTTTGCAATACTGAGAGTAGTTATAATGGAATTATGTTCGGGTTGGTCATTGATTTTTGGAATGGTACCGTTTTGCGTGTGTACACGGACATGGAATTTTACTTCCACACACACTACACACTGGCATCACAACACCGCATGAATCGTAATGCCCTTGGCATCGCTATACTCCTCCATTATATGGAATTCCTGTTTGCCGCCGTCTGGCCGTATTTTGCATCGGGTCGAGTTAGATCCGATTGGCACCGTTTGAATCCACGATTCCTTGGCAGAGATTCCACGCCCAACAGAAATCTTGAGACTCTAAGGAGTAACTGAAACCACGATTCCTTGGGACAACCACCTAGCTTTCCACTCGTCCCTCGGAAGTACCAGTGATCTTTGCTACCTTCTTACCGGATCATAAATTATATCATAAACGAAACTTTGGAAATAAATCCCGCGCCGCTACCAGAGTTATTGTTGATAATCCTACCTAATCTACTCACCCCGAGCCTCAGTTCATGAAAGATAGCAAAAACTACAACTATGGTCCCTGCAGTAAATTTTATTCCTCTTCCCCTAAACTTTTTTTATTTACACTTTGGTCCCTAGAGATTTTCTAACCTAACCCTAGCACTATATAAACTATGTTATAACCCATTCTAGGGTTAGTATCCCCATTTTATTTCCAGCAGCCGCTCCTTTCTCTCCCATTTTTTCGGCCGCCTCCGGCCACCCCTCACTGCCCCTCCTCTTCCTACACCGCCACCACCAAACTTCACCTCTTAAACCCCTTGTTTCATTTCTCCACAGCACGCGCCTACTATGGCCACCACCACATCAAATCGTCGCCACTTTTCTTCTTTCGGTGATTGAAAACAAAATAAGAGTTACGATAGCCGTCATCACCACATCCTCCGCCGCCTCTTTTCTTCTCATCTCTCCTCTAGTTCGTCTAGTGGTATGGTAATAACCACTAGTGTTGTTTATTTTTTTTACCGATTGATTATGTTATGGTTTTTGTTGATTCGAAACGAAAATAACTCGTTATTATAATTTTGTGATTAAAACCCGGAATTAAAACGTGTTTTGAAATTTTTCGTGTTGTAAGAACAGTGATGGTGTTTGTGTTTGGTTTGAATCAGGTCTGATAAGGTTGATATTGTTTTTTACACTTTAGAGTAGATGTCGAGTTGGCTGTGGTGTTGTTCGGTTCACAAAATCACCCACGAGGGTGCTGTTTGGTTCGTAATAGCTCCAAACCGTATAAAGGTTGTGAGCTCTTAGTCTCGGGTTCAGTTTAGAATATGTTTGTGTTGGTCGCGGTTGCGACAAGTAACCCACGTAGGGTGTTTGGTTAATTCCAGTCGAGTAGGACCACTTTCGGTTTGGATTTTATTTTGGGTGTGTCGCGATTTGGGTTAAATATTTGGTCGAATTGAACTCACTGTTGAATGTTGGATAATGGTTGCGTGTTAATTGGATGATGGATTTAAAAGGAGTAGAATTAAAATATTGCGGGTTCGAAAATTTAATTTAACTTGTTGTTGGACTAACGTTTTAACTCTAATAGACATTGGTACGTTTCGGGTTATATTTGGAATCGTGATTTGAATTTGAATACGGATTTGACTTTGGATATTGGACAATTTGGACTTATTGGACTTGGGATGCATACAATATATTAGACTCTAGACGACTTTAATATATTTGATTCGCAACCAATGCACAATAAGAAAATAATGTCTAATAGCCGACGAATACTTTTAATAATTTGCTATTAAACTGCCTTGGGAAAATTGATTTTCATTAATTAACTTATCTTTTATGTGTAAAACGTTTGTGTTTTATACAAATTATTTGGGGATAACGGGGTAAATGTCGAAACGTACAAACTTAGTTATTTATTTGAGATGTTTATTTGTCGTTAACTTCTAGAGTTGTTTTCCTTGGTTTGAGTTCTCTTCAGTATTCTCTCGAGTTTGTCGATGTCTATTCCTCTTTGGCGTGAGTTGTATGTCGAGTCTATGTTTTCTTACCACACCACACGAAACGTGAAACTAAGCTTTTGATAAGTTTTGAAAACTGAGTAATCCACGAAAACTACAACACGTTGTCTTTTATAGACTTTATTATCTTGCGCGACGTATTTTGAGATATCGTATACTTATTAGGTTGTGCCGATCCTAGCCTAGAACGTTGTGTACCGCTGTGCTTGCACCTCCGTGTTTCGTCGTGCGGTATGTCTTAAGACCGTTGTGTCTTGCTTCTCGATGCCAGTCGTGTCAGTTGTGATCTTGCATTGATGTGGCTAAGGTGAGTTCATGGCCCCTACTTTTACCGGTTTTCTAACTATTTCCGGGGGAGAATACATGCTCGTTTTTAACTAAACTCATGACTGTTTATTTGGAATACGTGAACTACTTGCTCTATTTTGACTATTTGGCTGATACATTATATCTGGTTATTTGATGACATTACGTGATTTATCTGGTATTCATGAGTGAGAACATTTAAACTATTTTGAATGGACCTAACCGTCGTTTTGGAATTGCTATAACTTGTTGACTGGCTAAGGATTTTACTTGTGGTAGATGTTGACTTAGTCTAGGGTAGCAATCCCTTGCTATAACCATGATGCCTAGCTAAGAATAGATATCTGCTTACGGCCTAGACCAGGGTAGCAACCCCCTTGCTATAACTATGTCACCTGGCTAGAGTCGCTTAGGGCCCTACTTGAGATCTCGTTATGATATTGGAATGATTGACATTGGAATGATTGAAATTGGAATGATTGACATTAGAATGATTGATATTGGAATGATTGGTTATGATATGAGACCCTCCTTGAGGGCGGCTCATGATTGGTTATGATATGAGACCCTCCTTGAGGGCGGCTCATGATGTGGATTTCGTGGTTTTTATCTAACTTAGTCCAGTGTAGCAAATCCCTTATCTTGGTCCACCTACTACTTTGTTTACCTAAACCAAATCTTATTTGGCAGTGGGTTGTAAACACACAGGTTGCAAGTCTTGTATGGGCGGGACTTGGGACTGAGTGGATTTACAATGCCTTTGCTAGGAAATCGTTATCTGAATGCTTTACATTTTAAACTAAAACCTATGAACTCACCAGCGTAAGCTGACCCTTTTAGCATGTATTTTCAGGTTTAAGGTTATAGCTTATCTCTGGAGGCGCTTGGCAAACGGCATGGTCATAGGCGACTCTGATATTTATATTTGGGACCGCTTTAATCGTTTTTGGGCCTTACTTCCGCACTATATTTTAAATGATGTAAACTTAAGGTTTTGATAATGAAATTTTATTCTAAACGGTTAAGGTAAAACCGTTCTTTGAACCTTGTGTTGTGATACCAATTGAGTAGCACTCCAGTGACATGTATGCTTCCGCTGGACCCGATTTTCGGGGTGTTGCATGTTGTTTCCTTTTCTTTATAGTTGGATCTTGGTTTTATTCACTATCACTAGTAATGGAATTTCTGTTTCTTTAAATGGTATTTTTTATTTTAATGCTATTGCTGTGAATGTTGTGTTTGAGATTGACATGTTTGATAATGTATCCAATAAAAATAATTCGATGTTTAGCATTAGTAAGAGAATAAAGTCAGACTTGAATTCTTCTTACCTTTGGCACTGTAGACTTGCTCATATAGGCAAGACTCGTATGGAAAAGCTACAACACGATGGGATTTTGAAAAGTATCAATGATTAATCATTTGATAAATGCGAGTCTTGTATATCTGGAAAGATAACAAAGAAACCTTTTCATAATCTTATGGAAAGGGCTTCTGATCTACTTGGTTTGATACATACTGATGTATTTGGACCACTTAGACATGTGTCAAGGAGAGGTGCTAGCTACTTCTTAACCTTTACAGATGATTTTAGCCGTTATGGTTATGTTTACTTGCTTAAACATAAACATGAGGTGTTTGAAACATTTAAGGTTTTCAAAGCAGAAGTAGAATTGCAACTAGGAAAGAAGATAAAAGCTCTTCGATCCGATAGAGGCGGTGAATACCTAAGCCAAGAGTTTAAAGATTATTTAGCTGAGAATGGAATTGCCCAGCATCTCACATCTCCATATACTCCACAACAAAATGGTGTATCTGAGTAAAGAAATCGTACATTGCTAGACATGGTGCGATCAATGTTTAATCTTACAACTCTTCCATTATCTTTTTGGGATTATGCTTTAGAATCTGCTGTTCGCATTCTAAATATGGTTCCCACCAAGAAGGTTGATAAGACACCATATGAAATATGGAATGGTAAAGCTCCTAACTTGTCTTATTTAAAGGTCTGGGGTTGCGAGGCGTATATTAGACATGACTCAGCAGATAAACTCCAACAGAAATCTGTAAAGTGTATCTTTGTAGGATAACCAAAGGAAACGATGGGTTACTACTTTTACTACCCACTTGAAAATAAAGTAATTATTGCTAGGTATGGAGATTTTCTTGAAAAGGATCTCACATCTGGAGAATTCAGTGGGAGAATATATGATCTGGAAGATGATCATGAAGATGCATTACCTTCTGAAAACACTAGCGAACTTCCTGTGGAACCTGAAAGTCTGGGTCCTCCACCTGAAGTTGTTCCCATTCGTAAGTCTGCAAGGACTGTACGTGCTCCTGAACGTCTATGTCTTAACGTAGAAGTTGAAGAAACTATATTAGGGGATCTTGGAGAACCTGCTAATTATAGGGCTGCCATGAATGATCCTGAAAAGGATAAATGGCAAGTTGCAATGAATGGGGAAATGCAATCTATGAGAGATAAGGAAGTCTGGATTGAAGTAGACCTTCCTCCCAATGCTAAAGTCGTTGGAAGTAAGTGGCTCTTCAAGAAGAAAACTGACATGGATGGCAATGTACACACCTATAAGGCTCGTCTGGTAGCTAAAGGCTTTACTCAAACCTATGGGGTTGACTACGATGAGACATTTTCTCCTGTAGCAGACATCAGAGCTATTAGGATTCTCATAGCTATAACAGCTTACTATGATTATGAGATTTGGCAAATGGATATCAAAACCGCCTTCTTAAATGGTCGCCTAGATGAAGACATCTATATGGCGCAACATGAGGGGTTTGTGAATCCACAATTTCCAAACCGTGTATGCAAACTTTAGAGATCCATTTATGGATTGAAGCAAGCATCACGACAATGGAATAAGAGATTTGATGAAGAAATCAAAAAGTTTGGATTTACTCAGAATCTTGATGAGCCATGTGTATATCACAAAGCTAGTGGGAGTGATGTTATTTTCCTTATCGTATATGTTGATGACATATTAATTATCGGAAAAGACATTCCAAGTTTGCAAAATGTTAAGGCATATCTTGGAAAGTGTTTTTCTATGAAGGATTTAGGGGAAGCTGCATACATTCTGGGAATCAAGATCTACAGGGATAGATCACAACGGTTGATTGGATTAAGTCAAAGTGCTTACATTGATAAAATATTGAAGAGATTCAATATGCAAAATTCCAAGAAAGGATATTTGCCGATGGAAGTAAAGCATGGCTTATGTAGCGAAATGTGTGCTTCAATACTTGCAGAGGTGGCACGCATGAGTAAAGTTCCTTATGCTTCAGCTGTAGGATCTATCATGTATGTGGTTAGATGCACAAGGCCAGATGTGGCATTCGCTCAAAATATCACCAGTCGATATCAACAGAAGTATACTATACTATACTGGAATAGCAAGAAGTAGAGTACAATTGCGATGTCTGCAAAGCTGAATACATAGCTGCTTCAGAAGCTGCAATGGAGGTTGTTTGGATTAGAAAATTCATTTCAGGGCTTGGTGTTATGCCTTCAATTGAATCACCTATTAATATGTATTGCAAAAATTCTGCTGCAATCATATTTGCCAATGAACCTGGAGTCATGAAGGGCACCAGACATTTTATACGGAAATATCACTATGTTCGAGAAGAAGTTCGCATATGTGAAATTAAACTATTGAAAGTTCACACAGATGACAACTTAGCTGATCCTTTCACTAAGGCTTTATCTAAAGAAAAGCTTACTGAACTTGCCAATGGCATTGGACTTCTTTTAGCTAGTAGTTTTATGCATGACTGTGATTAGTATTTGGATAAAGGATATTGTAAACATTTATTATCTTTTAATGAAATAAAGTATTTGTTATGTTTATTTTTCATTCTTTAATATTGTGTCTTATATTTGCATGTTTAATCCGTGAATAATTTAGTTATTCTAAATCATCCATTGTCAATTAATAATATGGGAATATCATTAAACTAAGACAAATCTAAGTTTTGGTAAAATATACTTGAAAGTATATTGATGCGTTGACATACCAATTTCACATAAATATTCAATGAATTGAATATATGACTTATCCCAAACTATATGATTATACTTTATGTATCTTGTCATTAAGTAAATCATGAATAGTTATCCTCAGACTTGAGATACCAGATAACTGTCATGGATGTAGTGCATTTCTGTGGAACAATTTAACGCTATACGTAACTGGTAGTTATAATGATTGTTTTCAGGAGTGTTACAAAGTTCATGGGTTTTGCTTGTAGTCAATAAAGAATTTGTTCCTTCAAATTCATTTTCCAGTTTATTACTGTTGGGCCCCTCGTGGGGTTGACAAGATGTTTGCGTGCCCACGCCCAAGATCTTACTAGAATATGTTCAGAAGATTTGGTAATCTTGTTCAATCACAAACAACGAGAAACAGAATAGTTTAATAAGGAATGACTTAGATCCATATCCTTATTTAACGAGGTATTAGAAACAAAAGGATAATAATAATGATGAATCATTAAAAGGTTTTTCCAGGAGGCCTTACTCGAGTTGTACTAGAGGCATTGGCGTGTTGCTAGACGCTAACCAATGTGATTACACTATTAAAATATGTCCAAGTGGGAGCTGTTAGTTTTATGGACATAAATTAGTAGATGTATGTTAGGATCAAACTCGAGATCACGGGATTGCACACTTTACGTATGAAAAGTTAATGATTAATAATTATTTATAAAAAGTTATATTTAATTATTATATACACAAAACGTCTAACGACCGTTATGTAATTAATGATAATTGACTAATGACCGTTAAATAATAAAAGGAAAGGACTAGAGTAAAAATTGGATGTCAAGAAAGATCCGGAAACCCATTATGGGTGTTTGGCCGATCAGTGGGGATTAGGAGTTTCCTAATCCACAACCAACTTGTCCTCAAAGTTTCTCTTGGTATAAATACAAGGCTTAGGGTCATTATTTTGTATCTATTGTGCACACATAATACCCTAAACCTTTTTCTCTCCTCTTGTTCTTGTTAGGCCGATCGTACAACAATCCTAAGGGGTCGATTGGATTTGTTTTTTTACAAACAAATCGTTTTGTGTTTTCATTACTAGTGTAACGTTAACTTGGTATTAGTACGTGTATACAAGAACGTGATACTAACACACTATTGTTAGTATCTTGGATTGAATTGTAAAACGGTAAAGGGACAATTCTTATAATCTACATAAACCTTAATTAGGGTTCATAAAGTTGATTGTTGAAGAATTGCTAAAAGGTATGCATACGTTTAAATTCGGTTAATTAATTATGTGTTATTTGATCTAAATGCTTCCGCATGTTTCTTTGATGTTTATTGTGTTTAATTATGTTTGACATGTTATTAAAAACCAACAATAGTGTACTATTTAAGTTGAAACAATATGGATGAAAAATTCCACAAAATCTGGAAAATTGCTATTTAAGCACGCCAAATGGGATAACTTGTTTACTTTATACTTTCATTATCCCTATAGTTGATAATCATACGTAATGCAGCATGCATCTTATGCTTTTACTGAACACAGTCAGAAAAGACTCATGAATAAGCTTTTGACTTAATATTAGTCAATAAGTAGAAGGCTATGGCTTTTTCAGATATTTTTAAGAGTTTACAAGCTGCTTTCAAATTTGAAAACTTTGATTTGGTTATGGATACCATCAATTAGATCTTCTTGAGTAGTACACTGATTAGGTTATAAAGGGGACAACCGGTAATTTTAATTTACCCTTAGATAAATAGTTTTAGTTTGTTGCAGCAGGTGTGAAACTGATTATTCGAAGTGAAACCTGATTATTATAGTACTAAAAACTAAATACTGCAACTTCAAGTCATGGTAGTCAAATAATCAATCCCAAAACCCAAATCCAAACACCCTCTTTGTTGTATTGTTCAACAAAACTTATTCGAAGCTGATCTCTGATTCTTTTAAGGGCCAAAAGACTATGATTTGCAGAGGGTAATTAGTTGTTCCATATGATTGACTACTTAACTATTTATTTCTAACTTTGATGATTTAATCAAATGGTTACCTGATTCTAATATTTAAAGAGTTAAAGTAGCGGTAACCGCTATGAGAGCTCACATCCAAACACCCACTAAAATAAGTTAGGGACAAGTCGTGCTTCAACTACTTGACATATTTCCTTACCCTTGAACGGTGATGGTCACAGATCTAGATGACTCCCTGTCAAAATACAAACTAGTTCTCTAATATTGCACGTAACGGTGAAAAACTATATAATTATGTATGCACCCGTATTAATGACACAAGGGACACTAAATCACATTGCTAACATTAAAACGACCAAATGATTGGTTAGTTCATAAGTATCCTTTTATCTATACGATTATCCCCCTTTCTCAATTCCATGGAGTCCCGTTTTTATATTTTTCGCATCAAATAACTAAAACATACTACAAGATCGCCTTTCTCTTCCATTAACATAAATGGGACTTTAGACTCGTGTAACAGATCTATTAAATGCCAAAACCTTGCTTGTTTTTCCTAATTAAACATATAACGACTACCAAGGAAGGGTCAAATGATGGTAAATGATTTCTTCAACACTTAGCCAACACTTCTATATGTGTTCGGGTATGTATATAAACAACAATCCAACGCCCACTTTTGGTAGTTTTTGGGATCTGCTTATTGAAAACAATATCTGATTATTTCTTTCAGATAAGCAGTTGAATAAACAATCTCAAACACCTTAACAAACTGAATAGTTGTGGTCTCAAACCGAACTAAGTAAATATATACAACTAGAATCTAAGAGAAAACATATGCGACTAATTAGAAAATGAACACGCCTTATGGGCAGAAGAGCAAACGTAGACCAGCAGATATTCAAGCCGAAGTCTTAAACAACAGAGTAACAGCTTGGTTGTGAACTTGGAAGAGATAATGCTTGTGTTGTAATGTCTTCTAGAACACATTTCGGTTCTGCTTTGGCCCTCTTAACAGATTGTTCAGAGCCTCCCTCAATGAACAGATACAATTTTCTCTCCCCCGGTGCTGGAATCCTATCAGGTTGAACAAATTGACCCCTATTGGTGATGGCAGCCCCAGTCCAGTCAGAAATCGGAGCAAGTGTTTCTTTATGTGTTACCTTCCACCTCGCATTTTGAGGAAAATCGTTGATTTCCAACTCTGCTTCATAATGGTCCGGCAAAGATTCAGACTGAATCCTACCCAAATTGTGCTGCAAGTTCATGGCAGCAGCCAAGGCTACAGCCCTAGCGGCCCCCCCTTCATTGCCAACGGGCACAACACCAAGAACACCTGGCAGAAACATGGGCACTCCACTAGTAGATGGTTTTCGAACACCCTCATCTTCATCTTCTGAATCAGATTTATCTTCTTCAAAACCATATTCTCTGGCATGTGCTTTCTTTGCCGCCTTCCTAACTTCATCCCCCTCTTGGTTAAATTTGAACCCACTGCCACCATAACCAGTCCCGTAAGCTTGAACGAGCCCCTGATTCAGCTTAGCCATAAACGAATGAGCGAGAGCTTTCAGATCATCAGGAACAACTTGATTGGAAAGTTCCAAAGCCTTTACAATATCAGGTGCATATCTTTCGTCTTCACTTGATAAAAATGTGACAGCACAACCTTTCCTCTCTGCTCTCCCAGTACGGCCAACACGATGAACATAGTCTTCATAATGATTTGGGGCATCGTAATTAATTACAAGTTCAAGCTCCTTGACATCCAAACCCCTAGCAGCAATACTTGTTGCAACCAATAAATTGCATACGTTGCTCTTGAAATCAGATATGGTTAATTCTCGATCAGTCTGATCCTTACCCCCATGAAGCGACAAAGACGGATACCCATGTTTGAGCATATCCTTGAATAAAGAATCACATTTATCCTGGGATCGAACAAAGATCAAAATCTTACCTTTCTCGTACCATTCTCCAAGCAACTCCAAAAGTCTATAAAACCTTGAATTCTTGGGCCTCACTTCCACTAGCTGTGTTATGTCTTTATTCATGACACTCCTCCCACCAACCTGTATCTCGACAGGTTTGTTTAGAATTTTACGAATCAATACTTCCACTTGAATTGGGAACGTAGCAGAAAAGAGTACAGTCTGACGATTAGGTTGCGTGTTTTGGACAATTCTCATGATCTGAGGCTCGAATCCCATATCAAACATACGATCAGCCTCGTCCATAACCAGATAAGAAACTCTTCTAAGATTCGTGATTTTCCCAGCACTGGTACAGAGGATGTCAATCATTCGACCCGGAGTACAAACCATGATTTCAGCCCCTCTTTTTAACTTGCTAATTTGTTAAGCAACACCCGATCCACCATACACAGGCACGCACTTAAGACCGAGTATCTTGGTGCAATTTTTAATATTGCTATGGATATGCTGAACGAGCTCTCTTGTTGGTGCCATTATAAGTCCAATGGGTCCGTCGCCGGATTCAAGTGGTGGCTGGTCCATTATATGCCTTAACATAGGCAAAACAAAAGCTAGTGTTTTCCCCGAAACTGTCTTGGCAACCCCTATACAATCTCGACCACTCATTATAATCGGCAGTGCTTGTGCTTGAATAGGCATTGGCTTATCGTACTTCATCTTTCGGACGATTGTGTCTAAAAATTTGGTCGTCAGTCCAGTCTGGTGCCATGTTTTAATCGGCTTCGGCACATCTTTTCCATATATCTTTAATTCGAGTTCTTTTCTGTATGTAACTACTTCCTCGTGAGTCATCTTTTGTATATCCTTTACTTCGATATATAAATTCTTTCTGAATGGAATGTAGTCAATCTTTGTGTGGTCGACCAAAGATAACTTGTCAAGCTTTGTTTTCTTCACTCGTTTCATGAATTCATCGTCATCTTCAAAAGTATCTTCTTCATCATTGTCCAGGTTAGGATGATCTTCTGAGTCAGAATCTTCTCCGGAATGATCCTGCCCAACGAAGTCCCATTTTCTTTAACCATTAAATCTGATGAACTCTTTTCATCCAAAACAGCAATCAACGTAGGAATCACCATAGAGTTCACGAAAGCAACGAATGGATCAGTTTCATCTTCATCCATAGCAGCATCCCCATTCAGCAAAGTATCGCAGTTATCTAACCCGTTAACCGTGCCATCTCCATTCTGTTTGTTCTATGCAGCTTCTTCATCATCCGACACCTCCTTATCTAAAGTCCACAAATTACCAGCAGTTATCTCACTATCTGCTGGTGCATTTTCTTTTGTTCATTTTTCCTTGTGCCAGTTGTGAACTCGTCTCCTCCTTTTCTCCATTTCATCATCTAACTTGCGTTGCTCTTCATCCATATCCTCTTCACGTGTCTTTTTCTTATCCGCATCAACCTTCTTCACCCCATCGTTCTCCACACTATCCTCCCTTCATCTAGACGCCCGATCACGTTTCTCACCACTGTTAGCTTCTATCCATTTCTCACACATCTTCTCCCGTTCACGCTCCTTCCTATCCTTGTCCTTTTTCTTATATGTATCCCTATGATGCCTCTTTTCTCTTCTATCCTTATACTTTTCTGGTGTCAATTTGTGCCCAAAATAAAAAAATAATGGGCTAGTTTGAGCAATTTTTTAAAAGATTTTGGCATATTTAGCCCCCTCCTTTTTTTTAAAGGGCCATATATTGCCAATTTAAAAATAAATGGGCACAAACAGGCACATATTTTCTCTTAATTGGATAACATTACAATTGTTTTTAAAGAAAAACTTATAGATATATAATATATTTAATGATTTAAATAATATATTTAATCATTTATAGATATAATATAATATATTTAATCATTTAAATATAAATGAGGTGTTACGTTTGAGGAATTTATTTCGTCGTTTTGGGTCTTTTCTAAAGCGATTCGTATAGCATGCGCCCATTTGGACCGTGCCCGTTTAGCCCGTGCCTATTTAGCCCGTGTCCGTTTAGCCCGTAGGCCATTTGACGTGTGGCCTGTGCCCGCCCGGCCCGCCGTTTTGCCACCTCTACTTTTCTCTACCATTACGATCCTTTTCGCGATGCCTAAGGTTGGCCCCAATCTATCAGAATAAATCGGTCGATCGGATGGGAAAACACAAAACGACCAATCCAACCTTGGGTCGCTTGGGATGTGATGAGTCGGTCGGTCGCTTGTCAAATACAATATCGATCGTTGAATCGACCGAATTTTACTTGCACAATTCCATTTTAATTCCAAACGGTTATGTTTAAAATTTAAAAAAAATAATAATAATAAAAAAAAAAATAACTTTTTCAATCTTATAAATACCCACCTCAAACACACATCTAAACACACAATTTCAAACACAATTCAAATTCAACTTCTCATCCATATTCAAACAACATTTATATCAATACCTTCAAACACATTTTTTTAATTATGTCTACATCTTACGAGCAATTATTCGGTTCTTCGTCTTCCGACGATGATGAAATTCTGAGTGAGTTTCATGAGTTCGGGAAGTATGCTTGGAACGCTTACCAAGCATCACAGCCAAAAGTTCCACGAAGGTACATACGCAAGGATCATGATGGTGCTCATAATCGTTTAGTGGCGGCATACTTCTTTGAAAACCCGCAGTTCAACGAAAGAACATTCCGTCGGCGATTCCGAATGAGCCGAGAACTTTTCACAGAAATTGTTCGAGAGGTAACCGATTATTCTCCTTATTTTCAACAAACTGTTGACGCTATGGGCGCAACTAGTATTAGCCCACTGGTCAAGTGTACTGCGGCAATTCGTCAATTGGGATACGCGTCCGTTCCTGATTCTCTTGACGAGAATCTGGCAATAGCTGTAACAACATCCCGTGAATGTCTCCGTAAGTTTTGCATGGTTATCATGGATTTATATGGTGTTGAGTATTTGCGAAAGCCCACGTATACTGACCTTGAAAGATTATATGCTCATCACGAGCATAAGCATGGGTTTTCTGGGATGATGGGAAGCATTGATTGTACAAGTTGGGAGTGGGAGAATTGCCCAAATGGTTTGAGAGGTCAATATGCTAGGGGTGATCACGGGCCACATCCATTCATTTTATTAGAAGCGGTCGCCTCCCAAGATTTATGGATTTGGCATGTGTTCTTTGGTGTCTCCGGTATGAATAACGACGTAAACGTTTTACGTCGTTCACCTGTTTTCAATGATATCAAATCTGGGAGAGCACCAGACCTTGAATTCGAGGCTAACGATGTACAATATAAAAGGGGATATTATCTTACTGACGGGATATATCCACAATGGTCCGTTCTTATTAAGTCCATTTCAAATCCTCCGACAGGTGATGAAAAATGAATATTGTACAAGAGGAAACACGAAGCAGCAAGGAAAGATGTGGAACGGGCTTTTGGTGTGTTGAAGAAGAAGTGAAAAATGCTTAAAGTTCCGGCACGAGGGCTGTATAAGAAGGATCACCGAGATATTATATATACATGTATCATATTACATAATATGATCATTCGAGACAAACAGCGAGCGATATGTCCTACATGGTTCGAAGGTGAGGGCCATCATGATCACGATCCCTTAAGAACGCATGAAGAATCGTTAGTAGTTACCTAGGAGATTATAGACTCATCAACTCATCTAAACCTAAAATCTGATTTGATTGAACACATTTGGAGAAATTGTAGAAATCAAGTCAATCAAGGGAATGAAAACGAAGACGGTAATGATGGTGACGATGAGGACGACGATGAAGAATTTTTGTAAATTTTATTCTTTTTTTTTTTTTTTGAACACATTATACAAATGCAGTAAAGTTTTCTTAATTATAGGTAAAATTAGATTTTTACGATATTTTATCTTTTTCTGAATAAAGGTTATACATAATATCTGAAAAGTATAATGTAAAAACTGAAAAAATCCAATACAGTTTAAAATATAATTAATGTTTTTTTGCGGGAGATGATAAACTGTTAATTAGTTTACTTTGCAACTATCCATTTTAATAAGTTTAATATAGTACTCTGTCATATTATTAGTTAAAAAAAAATATAGTACTCTCTCAGAACAAATATATAATTAAAGAAATCCAAATTATCTTGGCCCTACGATTTATTAAAAGACAAATGAAATTAGCTAGCTAACAAGTACACAAATTTATTTGAACATCACTGTTCATCATCTTGTACCTTTGGCATCTTCATTCTTTCTGCAAGAACAAAACCCTCAAAAACATAAACTCAAGCACATTTTTCTCTCTTATTTTTGTACATTTATATTCACCTCTACTCTAAACGAAGTGTAGCACTTTCAAATAACCAAAAAATTTCAAAGGAAAATTAAACATCGTCGGCTTTAGTCGTATGTGGCACGTGCCACAGGTGGATCACACATAGATCCGCCCCTGTTTGTTCAAGTGTAACCCTAATTGTATTATGAGTGGATCGAACCGACTAAAAAAATGGTATTTATAGGTATGGGGTAAAAATAATTAGAAAAGAAAAGAAATATATGGTGAGTTTAGTTGGAGAAAAAATTTTCTTGTGTTTTCTATCTATAGTTTTGTAAAAATTTGGAATGAAAATACTTGAAAATGTGAAAACGCGTTTAGTTGATGTTTGTTTTCTATTTTGAAGAAGGGAAATGAGGGTTGTGGGTTACAAAAGAAAACAAGGAAAACAACTAAAATTTGTTTTATAGTTTTCCTTGTTAAGTTAGGAAATAGAGGATTTTATGTTTTGCAAAATATTTTGTTGGAAAACGTTGATTTGAACGCAATCGCTATTTTTCTTGTTTTCCAGAAAATATTTTGTAGAAGATAAGGGTGTTTTTTTCTAACTAAACGCACTCTAAGTAATTGTTTGATTTTTTTTACTTTTGTTAAAAAAATAATTAATGCTCCATCCAGATGGAGTAATTGATTTTAAGTTTAGCTAAGCACCCAACTAATATGTTTTGTTGAACCGGACAAAACACTTTTTGATTTGGTGTTTTAGCTAACTCGATTTTTAGTCCGGTCTAATTTGATTTTTAGACCACGATTAGCCCGATATATCATACCCGCAAACACATTTAGTTACTGGGTTAATTATTCTAACTTAAAAAAATACATTATTCTATAGAAACTGACATCTAGGATCTACATGTTGGTTGAGAGTTGAGGCTATAATAAAATAGATTAACTGATTAAGCAAATAAAAGTATATGATAATTTGGTAGTATTTTAAAAAAAAATGACGTGCATAACACAAACATATGATGTGCCCCCTTATCGAAAAAAATTATAGTGTAAATTTTCTAAAATATTTGATTTTTCTTTATAATTTTCCCTCTTAAGAACCAATTTGTACTGTAGTTTTTAAAATTTATCAAAGTGTGCCCCTTTGAGCAAAACTTTCTGGCTCCGCCCCAAGTTATAAGTCATATCATTCTCATTTTGCATATTTGTTACAGTATTCCAAATTATACTATATCTTAAATGTCGTCGAGTACGTTGTCATTTTGGCACATCCCGCTTTGCCGCCACATCTCTTCCCCGCCAAAAAAACATGGGCTCATCATTAGTCCAATGCTTTAGCCCATTTTAGCCCAATTTTTTTCCCGGCTTAGGGATATACGCACATGCATAGTGCATTGTTGTAAACCATCTATTGGGTGTAGAAACTTTCCCCACCTAAACACTTGAAAGTGTGGTGGAAATTGTGTTGATAGTACACCTTGCACGTGCGGGTCCAGGGTTAAGAAGCTTCTGAAATCTTAAACTTCATAAGAAATCCAAGGAAAAAAAAATAAAATTCATTAGGCCGATTACAAACCCTACTTAAGCAGGTATATTTGTTGTTAAATTTCTTAAAACCTATTAGAAGGTATATGTAGGTTTGCATTTTCATGTTTTTTGATTTTTCCATGTTCATTATGCTATTAACTTCCATTTGTATGGGTGGAATGTTTGCAGTTGCAACCATATTAATTTTGCATACCTATGGTGTCGATGATCTGTTTTCAACTTTCTTTTTAACGATTCTATGGAATATTAGTGTATATTCTTACAAAACCTGTTATATATGGTTGTTGCCTATTTTGTGATGTTTTTGTATGCTTACAAGCGTTTCCTTAAATATGCGGACAAAAACCAAGGCCATACCTAGGATTGCTTAGGTTAGTCCTTTAGAATGTATTGATGTGGGTCAGAAGACTGTATGTCAGACTTTTGCTGGTAAAAAAACGTTTAATCGTGAGAGTGTTAGCTATGGAATGGTTAACGACATTTTCCAAAAATGTTTGGACAATGAAAACTCTGAAGATTCAGCAAAGTGTACAGAGGTTACAAAAAAACAGAAATGAGAGGTGCCGCAGGTTTATGGGTTAGTTTATCTTAATCAGATTGAATCTAATGCTATATCGAATTACAGCCAGACAACGAATGCCAATCATGATCAGCTACATGTTACTACCATGCTGACCGAACACCCTCGAACTATATCTAATGTTATATCCAAACAGACTCAGACAGTGAATGGTGATCATGGTAAGGGAGATGTTACTAACATGCCGACTGAACAGTCAAGAAAAACAATGTGTATGTACCCTTTTTTGTTTTTCTGTTTTTTTTCCTTTTTCCATACCATAAGCTTCGATGTGTTATTCCAATGTTAAACTTCTAAATCTTCATTTCAACTGTTATTGTTTCAGGCCATAATGACACAGGAAACAACCAATACTCAGGAACAGATGATTTATGTACTGACACTATTAGAAACACAATAGATAGAGGAAAATGTAAGGCCTTTGAGGTTGATCAGCAAAATCAGTGTAATATGGAACAACAAGATACAATGTCAGGCTTTTCTTACATGTCGGTTGGTGTGCTAAGAGATCTCTTATGTATGTTACATGGCCTATTTTTACTGTCTATTGTAAATGTCTTTTTTAAAATTATGCGGACAATCGTTTAATAATGTATGTTTTTTTTCCTCAGGTGAAGAGCAATTATATGAAGGGGAAAATAATGATTTATTTCACATGAATGAACTATATGTACACTCGATGCCTAATTTAACCTATCCAGCTTTTGAATAGCATTCTGCTTCTTCATCTGCCGGAGGTAGATCTTGCTATGGCTAACAGTTTGCACCTATATTACAGAAAAATTAAAAAAAAAAACATGCTTATATTATTATTGATCATGAGCATATTTATTTATCGAACACATTCCTGTTATTTCCCATAGTTAGTATCACTCATCCATAGCAACCAGCTAGGGTACGCGCAACGAAGCAGACACACTACCACATCATACACAAGGTCTTATAATTTTTTGTTAGTTACGTGTATAAATTACACCTACACATTAACCATTGGTCGTGCAATTTAGTTCCAAGCCATATTTCTAAATATACATATGCATATTACAGGTAATGCATACTCTACATTAATAACAACGCCCAATGTGACACGGCAAATGAACCGACGAATGGCTCATTTACAAGGTTTGCTTTCCAGTTTTTTGTTGTTCCTTTTTTTATTTATATTTTTTTCCCTCCCTTATTGTTGACTTACTAAATAACATTTGTTTTTGTGTTTCCAGTCCCTGCATGTTCTTCGTAAATAAGCAATCAGACTGCATACATCCGCCAAAGCAGACAAAGGCATAACAGACAAGGTTTAATATTTGTTTTCCATGATATGTTTTTATACTTTTAATAAACCATCTGTAGCAGTGTCATTTTATCTATTATTAGTTGCTCAGGTTAACATTTCTTTCTTTCTTCCCAGTTCCAACATCGTCTTCATCAACAACTAATCAAAGTACATGCGGCCACCCAAACAGACCATCGCGTGGCACACATGGTTAATTTTTTTTCCTATCATGTGCTTACATGGTTCGATTAAAACACATGCATCAATATTAGTTTTATTATTATTATCAAATACAATGAAATTATGCTTACTCATGCTACAATTGCAGTGCGTTTATCATCAAGTGCAGATCAGAATACAAGTCAAACATCGAATAGAGGCCGGCGCTTTAGACAAGGTTTGCTAAAAAATTTATCTGTTGTCCTTATTTTCCTATAATACAGATTTTAGCTACTGATTTTCTTACCAGCTCACAGTTTTATCTGTTCACTGCAGGGCCTCCAGATACATACAAACATATGGGCTGTTGTGATCAGATATGTCATCATTGCAAGGCCGTTTTCTGGTATGATGAAAGGATCAAGCACAAGGCACGCCTTCGTCCAAAATATCATAAGTGTTGTAATGGAGGGGAAGTGCAGCTACGCATGGCCGGCGAATACCCAGACTATATAAAGCAGCTCTTTAGTGACAGGCATTTTATGGAAAATATTAGATCCTACAACCAGATGTTTGCAATGACATCTTTGGGCGCTGAGATTGATCAATCTGTTAACAGAGGGCGTGGTCCTTATGTCTTTAAAATTTTGGGTCAGATTTACCATTGGATAGGGAGTATGTGTCCAGAACCAGGGAAGCAACCAAAGTTTTTACAACTGTATATCTACGAGACAGATAACGAGGTCGCAAATCATTTGGAACTTTTTCAGCAAAATGGACACAGTTTAAGGGCAAAAATTGTAGAAGATTTAATACGATTTTTGGATGAGCACAATGAATTAGTTCGGCTATTCAGAACAGCCAAAGATAAAATGGCGGAGGCTGATATACCAGACTTTAAAATTAAGTTGTTTGGTGTTGCAGGCTCGAGGCAATATGATTTGCCATCAGGCGATTCTATTGGTGCAATAGTCTTTGAAGGCGGGTCCGATGTAGAAAGTGACTTCGATGTCATTATTATAAACCGTAGTGACACTCCGAAACGAATTAATAAGTCGCACCCTTGCTACATGTTGTTACAGTTTCCATTGCTTTTTATATACGGCGAAGAAGGATACCACTTGGGTCTCACATTATCAACTGCAAGGAATAGACAGTCTGACAGACCAAAACAAATGATCGATCAAATCAGTATAGTTTAATTACGAGAGGTGGCCGCTTATTTCAGCAATATGTTGTCACAGCATACTGCAGCATCGAAAAATCGCGCCTCGACTACATCAGGGCAAATCAGAACGACATTAGAAATGATTACATGGCAGGGCTGTACGATGCCATATCACGAGGTCAACGTGAAAGAAGCGGTGCTGGTTCGCGTATAATACTTCCTTCGTCTTTCACTGGAGGCCCACGGTATATGTATAGTCACTATTTAGATGCCCTTGCTATATGCCGTGTTCACGGTAACCCGTCGTTCTTCATCACGTTTACGTGCAATGTCAATTGGCCTGACTTAGAAGAATACATGGCCCTGTTTCCAGACGTAACAGTCACAGATAGGCCTGATGTAGTTGACCGTGTATTTGAAAGGAAAATACATGATTTGGTCACATTCTTAAGAGACAGAATACCTTTCGGCTATGTTGAAGCAGGTACTTTTTACATTATACACCATCATGTCTTTTCTAGAAATATAAGTTGTTTAGCTGTCTTATTTAGTATCCCGTTATTACAGTGTTATACACAGTTGAGTTCCAAAAAAGAGGCTTGCCACATTGTCATTTATTATTATGGATAAAAGAAGCCAGCCGTGTCAGAGCAAATGAAGACATCGATTCATACATATCTGCAGAGTTACCAGATCCGACAAATGATCCTGAAGTCTACCGAGTAATTTCAGAATTCATGATGCATGGTCCATGTGGATTTGTAAATAAGTCTGCACCATGTATGCGCCACGGAAATGAGTTCAGCAAGTCATTTCCTAAGCCATTATGTCCTGCCACATTTATTGACAAGAATGGGTACGTGCACTATCGGCGAAGAGATACAGGCATAGTAACAATGAAGCAGAATGTCGAACTCGACAATGGTTATGTTGTTCCATATAATCGGTCACTGTCTATGCGGTTCTACGCCCACATTAATGTCGAGTACAGCGAGTGGACGATGCTAATAAAATACCTTTTTAAGTACAATTCCAAAGGTACCGACCGGATAGTTACTCAAATTACAAGGAGGATTGGAGGTGCAGAGCCGAGTACCAGCCATTCAGTAAACCAAATTGACGAAATAAAAAATTTTCAAGATGCTAGGTATATTGGACCACACGAAGCATGCTGGAGAATTCTTGGTTTCGAGATACATAGCAGAGATCCAGCCGTTCAAATACTTGTCGTGCACCTTGAAAACATGCAGCACGTATCTTTCAGAGTAAATGAATCTTTGCAGTCAGTTGTTGATAATGAATACAATAGACGAACAACATTGACTGAATGGTTCCGATATAACACCTACAATACAGATGGCCGACACATAACCTATTTGACCTTCCCCAAAGAATTTGTATGGTATCCAAATGGAAAATATTGGAAGCGGAGAAAACGCTGAACAAACTCATGTATTGGTCGGCTAGCATACGTGCACCCTGGCTCTGGAGATGTGTTCCATCTACGAATGTTACTTTGTCACCAAAAAGGCAGGGCATCTTTCCAACATGTTCGTACAGTTGACGGGCATGTTTACCCTACAAATAGAGCCGCGTGTGAGGCGATGGGCCTCTTGGGAGACGATCAAGAATGGACTATAGCCTTACAAGAGGCCTCTTTATCAGCAACCGCGTCTCAAATGAGGTCTCTCTTTTTTCAGATTCTTATCTTTTGCGAAATGTCTAATCCGGTCAGATTTTTTGAAACGCATGCTGCTGATATGTCTGAAGATATTCCTTTAATACTGTCAGACACACTACACATACCAGAACTTCATTTAGATGCAATTGACTTAGAAGGCGGCCTGCTATATGAGCTACAGGCAACTCTCAATTTCTATGGAAAATCTGTAAGAGATTTCGGCTTGGAGTTGCCTCCACCTCATTTACTTAAAATGTTGACAAACAGAGCCATAATGGAAGAAAGGAGCTACGATCGCGAATTATTAGTAGACGAAAGCATGAGATCCTCCAGCCAGCTCAACTGTGAACAGCGAATGATCTTCGATGAAGTCATAGCCGTGATAAATAACCGTGAACCAAAGCTCTTATTTGTTTACGGCCATGGAGGGACAGGAAAGACTTTCGTTTGGAAAGCTATAATTCCAAAACTAAGTTCAGATGGAAAGATAGTATTGGCAGTCACTTCTTCCAGTATTGCTTCGTTATTACTCCCATCAGGCTGGACAACTCATTCAAGATTCAAAATGCCGCTAGACTTAACAGATGAAACCGTATGCAACATAAAAAAAAATTACTCAGCTGGCAGAACTGCTGAAAGAAACCGACCTTATCATATGGGATGAAGCTCCTATGAACGATCGTAGGTGCTTTAAAACACTTGACAGCACATTCAGAGACATACTCGATGCTCCAACGGATCTATTTGGGAGAAAACCAATTATCTTAGGCGGAGATTTCAGGCAAACGCTTCTTGTAAAGAAGAATGCTTCAAAACAACAAATTATTTCATCTTCTATAACACTGTCTTACCTATGGCCATATTTCAAAGTCATGTCTCTAAAATAGAACACGAGGCTTCTGCGAATGGCAATGTCCGACCAAGAATATGAAGATACTCGCACGTTTTCTGAATGGCTGTTGCAGGTTGGTAACGGTGCTATTGGCGAACCAGATGAAAATGACTCCAAAAATACAGCCTGGATCCATATACCAGATAGATACTCCATTCTCGACACCGACACAGGTATGCAACAACTCATTGACTTGATATATGATAAAGAGACACTGCAAAGGCCAACTGCAAAGGCATTACAAGAAAAAGCTATAGTATGTCCAACGAATGAGATTGCTGATCTCATAAACTCAAATGTTCTGAATATGGTACAAGGTAACACCCATACTTATCAATGTTTTGACGAAGCAATACCGAATACAAACGACGGAGGAGTGATAGAACTATTGTATCCGCTAGAGTACCTTAATACACTCTCATTTCCAGGAATGCCTCCACATACCCTTACTATAAAAATAGGTGCACCGATAATATTACTCAGGAATCTTAACCTGGCCGGCGGCCTATGCAACGGTACACGGATGATTGTCACACAAGTATATAGCAAGCTTATTCAAGCAAAGATCATCACTGGTACAAGAATGTCTGAAAAAGTTTTTCTCCCACGGATTTTGCTAATCAACAAAGATGACAAATTGCCATTTGTGTTTAAGCGAAAGCAGTTTCCAATTAAGGTGTGCTATGCAATGACAATAAACAAAAGTCAAGGGCAGTCGCTGAACAAGATTGCTATCTATTTACCAGAACCTGTATTTGGCCATGGCCAGCTCTATGTTGCATTGTCTAGAGCAACATCACTGCAAGGGCTAAAAATCCTCATCAAAAGACATGAAGAAAAAAATATAAATACAACTAAAAATGTTGTGTACAAAGATTTCTTGAGCCTAATTACATGTGCAGAGGTCATTTATAATGCCAAACATCGTTGCTTCTCTATTAGAATTCCGTGTCGTTCCTTAAAATAAGTTACATCGCCTGCTTGCACCTTGCATCATTTCTTATGTGTTACAGTTACATGTCTGTTTTAAAATTACTATTAACAGTTCTGCTTATGTTACAATTCCTGTTAGTTTAACCACATTGTAACCATCCATGCATATCATATTTGAATTTGCATTATTTTCCTGACATATTTGATAGTCATGTTTATTTATTTATTTATTTTTCTCAATTATTACTCATACGAAAGATGCTTAGCTGTTATCCCAGTATTTACTATATTACACTGCTTATCTGCTTGCCTAAAATATGCATGTAATTGTTTTTATACAACCAAATGGAACAGACCTCTAGCATTGTGCCACTAACAAATTCTGCAGGCAAAGAAATCCTAGCACAACCGGACGATATTAGCTTCGCCAACTTAAAACCATCAGACACAAACAAAGCTTTATATGTAAAAGTCTACCGCAAATGGACAGTTACAAACAAAGATGCCAAGCCAGTTGTCTTTTGCTGCATGTTAATCGATCGTCAGGTAAATTAAATGCATACACCCATATTTCATTAAAACGGTTTAAAAAATTTACTAGATCTCCGTTTCTATATATATAATCTTCCCCCTTTCCATCCCTGCACAGCAGAGCTATACAAGCAAATATCAATGTCCGTGAAAAAACCAAATTTGATTCCAGCCTCCAGATCAACAAAACTTACTAAATAACTGGTTTCAGTTTTCAAGATGCTAAAACATGGATGCATATATTACCACACTCGCTATCATTAGTTTTTGGACCTTATACAGATGTTCAGCAAGCACCAGATACAGGATTCCCAAGCCATTATTTCAACTTCACCCAATACAGAGATCTCTATTCAAGAATAGATATAAAAGAGGGACTGTTAATAGGTACGTCGCACACGTATACATAACACAAGCCAAAAGATAAATTTCATAATTTTCCTCTTCCTATTTACAGATTATATTGGCTGTGTTCAATATGTCACTGGTCTGCACCAGTCAGTAAAAGTGACAAAAGAAGTTATCGTTTGGAGAGATATAGGCATCCAAAATCTAGAGTATGTCACATACTCTTTTGATAAAACTTAACTATTTATACTATACCAATGTAACAAAGCATTCTTTCCAACAGCAGACACACTGTGCGCTTTACTTTGTGGAATGACAAGGCACAGGCTTTCAATATGACAACATATGAAAATATTCAAAAACCAGTAGTCATAGCAGTCAGTTCATGTTTGGTGAAAAACTACGGTGGTAAGTTTTTACACTCATACTTATGATAAAAGGTTTTCAAACTCATCTGCTAATCTTTGCAAAAAATGTCACAGGCCTTCAGCTTACAAGTGCAACTGCAACACACTACTATTTGAATCCAGACATACCAGAAACAGTCGAAATTCTCAATGTCTAAGCAAACAATGAACTGCGATATTAAAACATAGAAAAACACCCAGGTATCTAAAATAACATACAATGACATTACAGGTACGACCAGTTCATAGAACCGCCAGTAATTCTGGATGTGCAGCACCAGTGCTGCACAGATATAGAACAAGAAAAAAAGAGGAACCGTGTGACTCTTAACGATCTTTTGAAAGAGAATCCAGAAAACCAACAGGTATTTAACAACTGCAACATATCTACCATATCATAAACATTTCAGATCTAACTATAGTTTTACCTATGCGGAATGTACAGTTTACTGTCATTGCTACCATTGATAGCATCGACACCCAAAGAGCATGGTTTTTTTAACAAATGGCGTACCTGTAAGTCCAAAGTCTCTAAAAGCTTTTCACATCCGCATTGCAACCAATCAACCACTGAAACAAATCCCAACTACAGGTGAACAAAACATCAACACAATGACATAATTATGCAGATATACCATCTATCGTAACAAACATTATATGCATATTTCTTTCGTAGTTACTGCTTTAGAGTAATACTCTCTAACAGCACTGGTAAAATACACTTGACGTGTTTTAGCGACGAGGCAAACTGTTTAGTCAACGACTGCAACGACATCCTTCAAAAGCTAGAAAACAAAGACCCATATAAGTATCCACCGGAACTGCTTGCTTTACAGGGGGAAACAAGGATATTCCAGCTACACTTTGAAAAAGAAAGCACAAAAGAAAGCCAACGTTTTATTCTAGACACAGCTTGGAAGGACATGGCATTACTCACAGTAGGAACAAGCACCGCTGGTGAAAATTCACCAGAATCTTTGCAAGTCTTCGAATCATGTCCTCTTACTTCAGAAGATGTCGTTAAAGGACATGCAATTGAAGCACCAGCAAAGACCAACAGTCCACCAGCTAACACAAACACTAAAAAAGTAGCAACTTCTTCAGCAAATGTGATTACACCAACCCAACCACTTGTGCCAATAGAAACGAGCGACGTATGCACCCCACCACCAGAACAACAGACCAACTTACCAGAACCAACAAAGCCTAAATATGAACCTCGCAAAAAAAACGCTTCGCAAACCTCTTTTCCCAGAAGGCAAGAATAACAATACAGAAGGCAGTCAAAAAAGGCCAAAAAAATAAGAATAGCTACGCCAGATAGCAGGGTATAAATGCAAAAGCAGATCGGAAAAAAACTACTTACTTTTTGACAATGGCATACGAAGCCATGTATGTGTAATAATGTAATTAGTTGCAAATTACTAAAATGCAGATTCAAACTAATGACTTAGGTCAAACTTAGCACTACTACTGGTAGTCTTCTAGGGAAACCTTTTCTGTCCAACGGATGTTTGCGTTTCTATTTTGTACAACATTTAACATCAGTCATGTAAGTATAACTTTCCTGTTCAATGGATATTGGCCTTGCTATTTTCTACATAGACTATTCTAATCTACAAATTAAAAAATGTTATGAACAAACATACTATTCAACCCAATAAGCCAAACAACTAACATTATACAAAAGACGAACATGTTACCAACATTCTTTTCATTAATACTGGTACAAACAACATATACATTCGACCCATAAAACTTATCGCTACATCTACCATATAAACAACCTAACATCTTAATTTCCTAAACTTCCCAAAATGACTACTAAACTTCATAAACTATAAACATACAAAAGACGAACATGCTACCAACATTCTTCATAGTTCATGATTTTTCACCAGCACATACACTAACACTACCTTAATACCATTTAGACTGACCATAACCCTTCTGGCCTACAAACTACCACAAAATCCTCTGTACAATCATGAAACAAAAGCTTACAAAAAACCCCAAGATTAATAAACTTATTTAAACTTCCTTAATTATTTCACTTTCTTAAGTTTCTTGATGATCCTGGATTTCTCACCAGCACGTAAAGCAGCACCGAAGCTCATCTGAATCAACCGGCTCATCTCAGCAAAATCCTCTTGCTCCGAATCCTTCAATCCAGCCAAACACTCATCCAGAACAGTGTCACTCATAAACTTCTTCAATTCAAGAATAATCCCACGCTTGTGCTCAACCCTAGCCTGTATTTCTTCAATCCTTTCATTATAATTCTTTTCATCATCCATGTACGCCTACTCCTCTCGCAAAAAAAATAGCAAGAAGAACACTATGAATTCGGCGGTCACCAATTTGATGCGCGATTTTCAAACACTTTGCAAACTTAGGAGCCATGCCGTTTAAATGAGAATACGATTTTCGACGTGATATAGATGGGTCAGCTGCTATGGGCGAGAGTGTAGGTGGTGCCCTAACTTTTCCAGCCCCTTTATATCTAGCCAAATAAAAAGACAAAAAAAGGAAAAAAAAAAAAAAAAAAAAAAAAAAAAGAAAGAAAAAGAACCCTTTAAAAGGCAAAAAACAATTAAAAATTGATGCGCGTGATGTGTCGTTGCGGTTTAGCAGTTTTAATGCCTACTCAAGTTTTAAATTTATATTTAGCCGACTTATCAATAACACACACACTTAACGAGCAGTGTACCCGGTCAGTATGAATATAATGGTAAGTAGAGTGTCGATCACTAAGAGTGGAACGTATTATCTCGTTATTCTAATCAGTATTTTAATATCCTAACGCAAGGGGGTTTCAGCCTGAGAGACTGGCACGATTTGTTTGCAATTAAATAATAAAATAAACCAATAGGCACGAATCAGCAAGTAGCACACACGTACACAGATAAATACTCGAGACAATAAGAGGGCTGTCCTTATGATTAAGTAGATTGTCACTTGTTTTATTGATAGCTTTATATGAAGTGTATGTAGTTAACCCTTTCTCGTTGGTCCTATTCTTATCGGCGAGTAAACCCTTAATGATTACTTATGTCTAAAAGTTATTCCTAAGTGATCAATTTAGTAATAACCGTGGGAGCCACATTATTTTCCACAGTCAAATGCCCGCAAGCCACTAATAAACACAGAGGTGATCAATGCACTAATAAGTAGTAACCAAAGACATCAACATATAAACTTTAATTGATGGGAAAGCAAGTATTAAAGGGAGTGCAATCTTTCGTTGTCACATTACACAAGCCACCAATCCTGATGAATTAAAGTTTGCTAACACAATAAAACAAAACTACTTAATGAATTAAACACATGCAGCACCTTCTTATAGCTCTTGTATCTTCGTTTGGTGTGTCTTGTGCTGCCTCCTTGACTGAATTCGTCCTAGGGTTCTGCTGCTTCGGTCTTTTAATCTAATATATTCCTCTTCGAAATTCGTCTGGTCTTGGGGTATTTATAGTTTCTGTCTGAGGGAAGATGCGGCGCATCTATTAAGTAGATGTGGCGCATTGACTTAACTTCGCGTGGGGTCCAAGATTATAATATTCAGGAATATTCGTACACCGCCAGAAGATGCGGCGTAACTCCATGATTAGATGCGGCGCATGTCCTCTTGTATCTTGGATCGTATCTGGTGGAATCTTAATAGAGATGCGCCGTATGTAATGAGTGAGATGCGGCGCATCTGGAGCAGATTAGTCTTGATCTTCTTCATTTCAGTAGACTCTTAACTTCTTGCATGTTTTGCTCCATAATTAGTCCAAAATCGCTAAGTTTCACCAAATGCTTGTTTTTACCTGAGAATTACAAAAGTAAACGATTAAGTATCAATCCTCATACATAATATAGTAAAACAAGTCAAATTAATAGGATAAATGATAGTAATAAAATGTACTTATTTGAGTTCATCAAATATCCCCCCACTTGAACTTTACTTGTCCCCAAGTAAACCTTAGAATTTCTCTTATGAAAATGTATCCTAAAAGATGTTAGGATTTATTTTTATATTTAAGCATGTATTCGTTTATTTCATAATCACACAACTAAACACTTAACGAATTAGAAGTAAAATAAAATAAGTTGATAAAAGCAAATCTAATCGTTTAACTGTCCAGTTGTGACGAATATTCTATCATAAGCTTGGCAAGTATACACATCTCCTCCACTAAAGCTAAGGAATAACAAGTCTAAAGCGGTAAAAAGGGTTTGTAGGCTTAAGGGTTAATTATTCTTGATCACTATCGATCTCAAATTCCAGAAAAGGTGACAAAATCACAAATACATGATCGAATCTACGAACACGATACTTGCAATTGCTCAAATCCTTAACTCGAATAGGCTAAAGATAGGTCCAAACTTCACCAATAATAATATATCAAAAAGGGCGACAAAATCATAAATACATAGCCGAATCCACGACTACGATACTTAAGATTGCTCAAATCCCTAATCTCAATAAATCAAAGGTTTGGTTGGATAAAGAATAATAAAGGGCATGGATAACATTTGGGATATAAATTGGTGTAAAATGAAAAATAAACAAAACAAATAAATTAAAATCCTAAGTGTGGTTAATCACTATCCCAACCATCCCATGAATAAGACTCATATCATCGAATAACTCACGCTTTAACACTTGAAACACACGCTTTAGGTAGACACGAATTATACTCAACAAGATCTTAATCAAAGAATAAACCTTAATTGGCGTTCACATAACTGCCAATTCCCATTCAATCCATAGATATAGTACAACATTTAGTGGTGATATCGACCACTTACATAACTTTACATAAGTTGGTTAAAACAAACATCCAACTCTTTTTCTTTTTCTTTTCTTATTTTTTTCGATTTTTTTTTTTTTTTTTTTTTTTTTTTTTTTTTTTTTTTTTTTTTTTCAAACATAAACATAGATGTGTAAAATTTCACCACATCACTATAATGATAATTTTGGATAATTTTTCCATACTTTTCATACTTCAGAAATAACGGTAATAGTGAAAGTAGTAAACACACGAAAAATAAACTCAAAGATATACAATATTTACTTTCACTCCAATTGCATTGTGCAATTTCCCGACCTAACCAAAGATAATGAATTACGCACGCGAACACAGGTAATGTAAGGAAACACACTTTGCCTATAGCAATTAACCAACCACGGATTCTAATCTACAGGGTAGGCTAAGGTGTAAGGGTGTAACGAAACATTTTAAACATAGGTGTAAGAAACGAAAGGAATGGCTCTGAGTGTTTTTCTAGGGGTATCTTACTCTAAAAATGAGAGTAACAAAAGGGTTTATATGGGGGTTAACTAACCAGTGTAGTTAATTAATAACACATAACATATAATAGGCTATTTGGGTGTAATCCTAGAATTTTACCAATTTAGACAAGTCATTCCAATTATATAAATATAATACTTATTATGGTGGTCTCGAATAGTATACAAGCCAAGTTCTAAAGTTTACAAGTCACCGGCACACTCATAGATTTGTGAATTTTTGAAAATCACAATTTTTGAAAATAACGTCATGTGTGCAGCTATGCAACTTAGATCTTAAACAAAAACATGCTAAAAATTTTAAGTTTGATATATTAAGCACATTTTAAGCATAATTTTTGAAAAAGTTTAGGACAAGTAATTGTTAAGTGTTCTAATTCTCCAATCCCCCCACTTAAGTTAAACAACGTCCTCGTTGTTTGTATAAAAGGTTAAAAACTGGAAAATAAAAGAATTAGAACAGGAAAACTCCCCTGAGATTTGCTCGATATGATCCTCCTTTGATAAGAGCAAAAATCATCTTTCTTGTGGATGAGAACGTTAAAGCTTCATACTTGATGTATCCACAGGAAATCTAGAAAACTATAATACCACCAACACTTTAAAACACACCTAAGATAAGAAAGGTTCAAACTTGCATAATACATTAGTAGTTAGGAAAAATAAAACTTAAAAATTAAAACTGAAAATCATCAGGTCAGTCGATGCGCCGTATCTTATGGAAGAAGATACGCCGTATCGAGCCTGGAATAAATACGGATCAGAATAAAGATGCGCCGCATCCTTAACCAGGGATGCGCCGCATTAAAATAAACTGATAAATAGTTTTAAAGTCGAAAATAAAAAATGCAGAAAAATAAAATAAGATATGACCATTGCAGGAGATGCGTCGCATCTCAGGATTGAGATGCGCCGTATCCTCATGCGGGCCTGACTGACTCGACACAGAAAACAGAATAATAGAAATTCTCCGGGTTGTCTCCCGGCCAGCACTTGTCTTTATTCCAGAGTCTTCAAGTTAGACTCACGTTCAGCTCTTTAATATCGATCATTTATCCCTACATGGCTACGTAGGATCCATTTAGCAACCAAATCGTCTCGTATATATTCAGGTCCCAAATTCAAAACTCCTTTGTAGAATCCTTCCATCAATTGATATGGGTACTCAATCCCTCTCTTATTGTCATCATCACTAATAAAAAGGAAGGGAGAAAATTTGTAGCAGATCCTACTAGTGGTATGTTTAAATCCAGGATGAGTTCGGGGCATCATATAAGTGATAACGTCGCTTCCACATTGAAAGGTAATCTTTCCTTCAAATTGTTTTGCATTAATAGTGATCTCCCTACAAAATGGTTTTCCAACAATCACGTCACCCATATTGCTGTCACAATAGGCATTCATGTCTTCAACAACGGCGAACTCAGCTACAATAGTAAAGCGTCCCACGAATATCGGGACATTAATGAAGGCACCAACTACATTCTTTCCCTTATACTCCACTTTATTTCTCATAATGGAATTGTAAAACCTTCTTGACATGACATTGATTGGTAAAATAGGAAAGAAATTGGCGTCAATACACTTGTACCCAATCATGCATGTGAATTGCAAATTGTAAGCACAATCGGCGTGGATCCTTCTACCGTAATCCCAAGAACCATCATACCCCTCAAACTCATCGTAATTCCTAGTATTAATAACGTTAATTTTTGGACTATCAAGAATTTCTCCTTCTTCTAACTCAGATTCCGCATCATCCATGAATAGGTCATTGGATTCTAATGGTCCATTAAGGTCATTAAGTTCAATGTAGTCCCCATTGTAACGTTCGGGTGATTTTTCATGCACTAATACATCGTTCATAAAATTGGCTTCGAAGTCGAAGTCAATCAGTTCTCCGAATCTTTCCATTTTCCTTCTGAAATAATCACAAAAGCATCAGTAGGATCTGTTCGCTAAGAAGAAAAATTAATGAATTTAGAAACGGATATATGAATACAAATAGCTGATATCTGCGGACGATGCGCCGTATCCAAAAAGTTGGATACGCCGTATCTTATAATCGTTAAAATTTAATCAGACTTTATCCAGAAAATAGATACGCCGCTTAGAATTTATGAATGCGCCGTATCGAATTAATTAATCAAAAATCGATATTTATTTAAAATTAAATACGTCGTATTAACGAAAGTTAATGCGCCGTATTTTCGTTACGTTTAAAAATACGAGATTTTTGATTCAGAGGATACGCCGTATCGACAGAGATCGATGCGCCGTATCTGTTTAATAATTCGCAAACTGTTTTTAATTAAAATAATAGATACGCCGTATCTGCTAAAGCAGATGCGTCGTATGGCGTTAACGTTTTAGAAATTTTTTTTATCAAAAACAGATACGCCGTATCTGCTAAAGCAGATGCGTCGTATTACTTTATCGCTTAGAAAAAAATTTCTTATTAAAAACAGATACGCCGTATTTTGGGGAAAAGATGCGTCGTATCGAATTAATTAAACGCGTTGTATTTAAAAAAAATTAAACGCAATACGCCGTATCTGAGAGATCAGATGCGCCGTATCGTTTGATTTAGCACAGTACAACGATAGCAGAACAGAAAAAATACGAAAAATAAAAACAAAAATTAAAGCACACAAACAAAATAAACACAAAAACAAAAATAAAGGCAAACAAATAACACACAAAACAACAAATATGCAAAATAATACAATGATGCAATTAATCTAATAAAAAGAAAAACCTAATTAAAATACTAATCAAATTAACAGATAATAACAATTCACTCCCCGGCAGCGGCGCCAAAAACTTGATGCGCGTGATGTGTCGTTGCGGTTTAGCAGTTTTAATGCCTACTCAAGTTTTAAATTTATATTTAGCCGACTTATCAATAACACACACACTTAACGAGCAGTGTACCCGGTCAGTATGAATATAATGGTAAGTAGAGTGTCGATCACTAAGAGTGGAACGTATTATCTCGTTATTCTAATCAGTATTTTAATATCCTAACGCAAGGGGGTTTCAGCCTGAGAGACTGGCACGATTTGTTTGCAATTAAATAATAAAATAAACCAATAGGCACGAATCAGCAAGTAGCACACACGTACACAGATAAATACTCGAGACAATAAGAGGGCTGTCCTTATGATTAAGTAGATTGTCACTTGTTTTATTGATAGCTTTATATGAAGTGTATGTAGTTAACCCTTTCTCGTTGGTCCTATTCTTATCGGCGAGTAAACCCTTAATGATTACTTATGTCTAAAAGTTATTCCTAAGTGATCAATTTAATAATAACTGTGGGAGCCACATTATTTTCCGCAGTCAAATACCCGCAAGCCACTAATAAACACAGAGGTGATCAATGCACTAATAAGTAGTAACCAAAGACATCAACATATAAATTTTAATTGATGGGAAAGCAAGTATTAAAAGGAGTGCAATCTTTCGTTGTCACATTACACAAGCCACCAATCCTGATGAATTAAAGTTTGCTAACACAATAAAACAAAACTACTTAATGAATTAAACACATGCAGCACCTTCTTACAGCTCTTGTATCTTCGTTTGGTGTGTCTTGTGCTGCCTTCTTGACTGAATTCGTCCTAGGGTTCTGCTGCTTCGGTCTTTTAATCTAATATATTCCTCTTCGAAATTCGTCTGGTCTTGGGGTATTTATAGTTTCTGTTTGAGGGAAGATGCGGCGCATCTATTAAGTAGATGCGGCGCATTGACTTAACTTCGCATGGGGTCCAAGATTATAATATTCAGAAATATTCGTACACCGCCAGAAGATGCGGCGTAACTCCATGATTAGATGCGGCGCATGTCCTCTTGTATCTTGGATCGTATCTGGTGGAATCTTAATAGAGATGCGCCGTATGTAATGAGTGAGATGCGGCGCATCTGGAGCAGATTAGTCTTGATCTTCTTCATTTCAGTAGACTCTTAACTTCTTGCATGTTTTGCTCCATAATTAGTCCAAAATCGCTAAGTTTCACCAAATGCTTGTTTTTACCTGAGAATTACAAAAGTAAACGATTAAGTATCAATCCTCATACATAATATAGTAAAACAAGTCAAATTAATAGGATAAATGATAGTAATAAAATGTACTTATTTGAGTTCATCAAACAATTAAAAATCTTAAGCCCATTTAGAATAAAATTAAGCCCAAATTTATCTTTTCAATTAAAAGCACTTGAAAAAAACATTAAATATATTAATAACACAAAGAACGAGCTTATCCAAATGCTCTTATCTGTCAGTAAAGAACATCTTAGTATCCAGTTATATCTCCGACACACAACTACACATAATGCCATTTTAAATTAAAAAGAAAAAAAAAATGAAACAGCTACCATAGCTACATTAGCTGACAAAAAAACAAATTATCGCCGATGATCAAACTACACATTTTATTAGGCCTAGATATAACGACGTTGCGGCCGGTCGACGCCATTCTCGTTAATGAATTATTGTTGATTTTTTTATGTCACCAAGCTACGCCGCATGGTTTAGCCAATCAAATAGTAGGGCCTTGTTTGTACTTGGATCAATGTTTTGGGCTTTTGGCTACTAGAGGTTTGGGCTTTTGGCAAAAAAGTCGGTTTTTTTCGGTTTCCGGTTTTTGAAAAACCAGTTTAAAAAAAATCAGTTTTAATCGGTTTTTTGGAAAATCGGTTTTAGTCGGTTTTCGGTTTTCCGAAATCGATTTTTTTCGGTTATAACTATTCGGAATCAGTTTTTTTCGGTTAACAATTTCCGGAATCAGTTTTTTATCGGTTTTTTACCGGTTCGGTTCTTTTCGGTTATAAATGTTCGGATTCGTTTTTTTTATCGGTTATTTACCGGTTAGTTTTTTTTTCGGAATTTTACATACATGTTCGAACATTATTTTTTTCGGTTTAATTAAACAACACAATTATACAACTAAAAATACAATCATAACTTTTATTCAAACAACACAATTATACAACTAAGAAAATACAATCATAACTTTTATTTAAACAATACAATTATCCAACTAAAAATATATAAATACTAATACATTTCGAGCTTCGGCATAGCCATCACCCGAAAACATATTAGTGTACTCAAGCATATCGAGCTTCGGCATTGCCATCACCCGTTATACTCAAGTCATTAAATTATCCAAAAAATCTTCTACATCCACGTCTTCAACATCAAATGCTTCGAACTCACCTTTATCTAATTCGGTAGTCGGAGGTTGTTAGGATCTCTGGGAAATAAGGGTTTCTCAGTGATGGGAAGATTGTTGGGATCTAAGGAAATAAGATATTATTGTTGCTGCCGATAGTGAAGACTGGTTCCTGCCGATAGTGTTGCATTGCTGCTGTGGCTGGTTCCTGCCGACAGTGTTATCTTGTTTCTGCCGATGGTGTTTATTACTGCGGATAGTATTGTTTGTTATCCGTATATTTAGAATGTTTGTTAAGATTTATTTTTAGTAGAGATCTCGTTTATCTCTTCACACGTTTTCTTGTAGAACGGGTTAGGGTTAGGTCATCTTGTTAGTATAAAAGATAAACCCGTCTATGAGTTTATGTACACCTTTAACCTTTAACATTTTCAATAAACAATTCTTAGTTCATAGTTTGATCCATAGAGGATCATTGTCGTCTAGAGTTTTCTTCTTTATTATACTTGCTGTTTAGTTTCCGCATAAACACTTGTATTTCATACAGAGGTTCTTGTTTTACCAAGCTCAATCAAGCTCGAAGTACTCGATCTTACAAGTGGTATCAGAGCCTGGTGAGGATCTCTGATAAAGAAGGAAACATTGTTGAGTTGTCTTTCTTGAATCTTTTCACAATGTCGCTGCTGTCAGGTGATAGATTTGAAATGTGTGCAATGAAGATTAGGAGTTTGTTCCAAAATAAGTCTATGGAAAAGCTGACTGATAAAGGTGAATCCTATAAAACAAAAGATAATGTGGAAGAATATGCTCTGTTGGGATTCCCGTCTCAGGTACAAAGATGTAATCCTGCCTGTCAAGAATTATACTCAACTCTTAATAATGAATATGATGACATGAAGTCTAAGTATAATGAATACTTTATTAAGGTACAAGCTTATGATAAGGCAGTTAAAACATTATAAAAGCAAAAGGTTTGGTTTCAAAAGAATCAGTTAGCTTATGAGGAAAAGATAAGAGTTTTAGAGAGGGACTTGAAAAACACCACTAATGAGCTTAAACATTCTGAGTCTCAAAAGGCTAATATGGTGTTAGAAAACCAGGATGTGCAGACTAAGCTAGACAATACCTTGGCTAGGTTTGATAAATGGAAAAATTCATCTAAAAACCTAAATAAGCTAGTTGATAGCTCTATGTCTGTAAGAACTAAACGAGGTTTAGGGTTTGGTGACTATATAGGGGAAGATCAAGTTTATGACCCTAATGAGTATAGTGTTTTTAACCCTGAACCTATAGACTATAAAATTCCTGTTAGGTTTGTCAAAGAAGGTGGAATGAATGCTGTTCCTCCACCTATCAGAGGAGTTTTTATGCCTACCCCTGTCCACTCTCTCTCTGACATTGACTCAAATGAGTCACAAATGGTTTATGGTAAAAAGTCAAAAGATTTACCTGAACCTAATGATTGTGTCTCTTGTCCCACAAGTGACAAGTCCTCAGAAGCAGAGTCTAAAGACTTTGTTTCATGTGACTCAAGTGAAAAGTCAACCACACCCATATATCATAAGTCCTCAAGTTCAACTAATGGTAAATCTGCTCCTAAATCATCCTTTTCAGATAACAGTTCAATTAATTCTTTTAAAAACAACTGTGTCCCTAGTTCCACTAGTGATAATGGTGTCTATATTAAGAAAAGTAGTAGTAAAAACAAGGCTGCTAGAAAGAAGACATGTTTTGTGTGTGGTAGTCAATATCACCTCATTAAAGACTGTGATTATCATGAGAAAAGAATGAATGGTGGGCATCAACAGACCAGACAATTGTGGAGAAATGTTAAACAAATACCACCATATGTTCCACAAGCATCAGGAATGAACTTTTATAGGGCTCCCTTTCCTGCTGATAGACATGTTCCTACTGGTACCTCTGTTCCTGCTGATATTCAGGGAACCATTTCTGCTGGTACCTCTTCATATTTTCAGAAGGATTTCAGGCCTACCTACTCTAATCAAATCTTTGGAGGGGGAATGGCTTATTCTCCATGGTATCCTTGGTAATTGTCCTGTTTGGTTAATCATGTTGTTGTAATTATGTGAAGGGTGTCATTAGCCTAAGGGGAGGCTAATGCTTGTATTTTTGTATTGTTTTTCATTCATGATTATGCTTGTGTTTCTCTAATTTTGTTTTGCAGGTTTTTCAGTGTCTGTTGTTAGTTAACTTTGTTTTGCAGCTTCTTAATGCTTGGACTTAAAGCTTAAAACAATATTTTTCATTCATCATAAGGAAGTTAAGTACATTCAGTTGCTGGTTACAAAAGATTACGGGGTACAAAAGCTACTTATCAACATCATTCAAATCATCATTCCAACCTTCTAACATCAATCTACCTAAACCCTACCACCTATTCCATCTTCTCTTTACCCTTATCCAGATTATCAGGCATGAACCTCCTTCCTCTCTGGCGACTGATCTCTTCATAAACATGGGGGACTGGAAGTGCCAATATCACTGGAAGTGGCTGTCTTAGTTCAGGGGGTGGATTTGAAGAGCTTGAGGTAGTTGGCCTTTGATGTGTTCTGGAGCGTGTCCTTGCAGTTGGATGTCTTGGCTGTGGTATAGGGTTGCTTGATTGTGGAGCTGGCTGGGTTGGCTTGGGAGTGGGTCTGGTGGGATTCTTCCTTTGTCTTGGATCTTGGCCTTCACGTTGTCGATTGTCTCGACTTCGAGGGTTTGGTTTTTCTCGGCTAGAGCCTTCTTGATGTTTAGCCTTGCCTTTTGGAACCGGTACTTTATAGAAGGCTGCAGTTGTTCTCTCCATCTCTTCAGTAAGCAGAGCAACTGTCCTCTTCATCTGCTCTCTGTGCTCATCTGTTAAAGGAAAATTGGGAGGGAAAGTCTCCCATTCACCCTGACAATAAACCAAAGATTTTAACTCTGATGAATCTTCATCATCAGAGCTAAAGTACTCAAATGAAGAAGGGGTAGATGGAAGAGGATCTGATGAATCCTCCTCAACCTTGGCCTTACCTTTGTTTTTAGAGGATGATGTTGTTTTGGGAAAGTAGTTGGTCCACCCTGAATCACTGGATGAGGAAGAATCTGATGAGATTTCTATAACTGGCTGTTTAGATGAACTCATGATTTTGAAGATTTTTGGTTTGATTTGTGATGATAAAGTTATGTGATTTGAGGGTTATATAATATGGAGATTAGTGCGAATTTATTGGTGGTTGGTATTGTGATTTAATTCGGGTAAGTTGTTCTTAATGACTAAGTTCGGAAGGTTGACTGCGGTCAAACCAACTCATTGCTGCCGAATGGTCAAAGATCTTATTGCTGCCGATTGACCAAATATTGCTGCCGATTGGTCAAACCTTCTTAAGTTAATTGGTCAATGTTCGTGCAAAGAATTGCAGCAATTTAAAGTGATATTTTTGGCAACCAAACATATAATTGCACTTCTCTCATCTCAATTTCTCAAAAACCTATCGAACCCTAATTTTCTCATTTTAAACCCTAAATCATTTCTCCAACACAATGACAACTCTTCGTTACAAGGATGATCATAACAAGGTTGCTTATTTAGAGTCTTCTTCAAGAAGTGTTGGTTATGATGAGGTTCTAGCATTTCTTCGTGGGTCATCTATTCGTTATGCCCTCACGTATTGCCCAGTGACAGTGTATGATTCATTGGTCAAGCAGTTTTGGGGAACAGCTAAGGTAAGACACATTTTGGGAAGGGAAGATGATATTGTTGCTACCATTGATAACCAAGAAGTGATTATTACTGAGGAGTTGATTCGGGTACAGCTTCAATTTCCTGAGGAGCAAGGGGAATATGATCTTTCAAGGCAAGATATTACTGACGGTATGGCAGCTATAGGTTATCCTGTTACTGGTAGTTGTACTTTCTTGAAAAGTAAGTTGTCTCCTCAATGGAGATTTCTGATTCATACTTTACTCCAGTGTCTTAGTGTTAAGACAGGTGGTTGGGATCAATGTCCAAGTCCTATTGCATTTGGTCTAGTTTGTTTATCTCAGGGTAGGATCTTTAATTGGGCAAAATATATTTTTGAGGGAATGATTGAGAATATCAGTAATGGTAAAAACAGCTTTTTGATGTACCCTAGATTTCTTCAAATTATCTTAGGTGTACAGACCATTAATACATCCCCTAAGATTGTAAATCGGTTGACTGCCAAAATGTTTGCCCTGATGAAGATGAACTTTACTGGCCAACATTTGCCTTTGTTGCCTCCTATGTTACACAACCCTGATCCTGCTGACAACCCGGATCCTGCTGATAATGTCAGTATCCCACCATCACCCAATGCAGCTGATGAAGGGACTTCAGTTGCTGCTGATGCATCTGCATCTGTTGCTGCTGATGAACCATTACCTCCATCACCTAGACCAGTGTCACCCACACCTGAAACTAATGACCCTGTTGAGCCCAATGATCAGCCCATTTCAGATGATACACCTGTTGTTCAGCCAACTCCTTCTGTGGACTTACCTTCTTCCTCAAGGCTTTCATCTCCTAGTCCTACTAGGCAGATATTCAGTGAAGACACCCATATAAGGGAAGAATTTCATATATCTCCTCCTAGATCCAATGAAGCTCCTAACACCTCAGATATTCCTACTAGTGGAGCTGAGGATGCTACTGATCTCACCCAGTTGCTTGACAGATCTGTGAAGAGAATTGAGGCATTGGAGTCAGAACTTCAAGAGTCAAAAAGGGTTTTTAGTGAGAAAGTTGAAAATTTGGAAAAGGAGCTCAAGGACACTAAAGATACATTTGGTGAAATTATTCAAAAGCTTGATGATAGGATCAGTTCTTTGGAAGCACAACATCCTCAGAAGAAAAGAAGGGTTGTAATTTCTGAGTCTGAGGAAGATCATGATGATATGTCATTTGATGGACTTAATGTGCTGGCATCTGTCTCTCTTGATAGTGCACATACTGAAGTACCTACCTCCTCTGAGCATACTATCACTACTCAACCTCAGGCCTTTACTGGAACAAGGACCATTGCTGCTGATGTCTCTGGTGTTCCTGCTGAAGTTGTTAGTGTTTCTTCTGAGTCTACGGTTCCTGTTACTACTGTTGGTAGTTCATCTGTTGCTGCTGATTGTAACATCATTCCTCCTGAAGCAACTGAAAATGATGAAGAGATAGCTGAAAAGGTGCATGAACAGGAAATTGCTGCTGAAGAAGCTAGATTAGCTCAGGTTGCTCAAGATGAGGAGCTTGCAAGGAAATTATTTGTAGATGAGAGGGATATAGCTGAGACTACTTCAGAAGAGTTCAGTGAACAAGTTGAATACTTGTTGAATACTGACATGATTATTCGAGCTCATGGCTTTATGGTTCTTCAACATTCAGAGTTGGATTCAGATGTAAGGTCAGATCTGCTCAAGGCTTTTAACTTAAAGAAACATAATGTAGCCACTTGGAATGACTTGATGCAGAGGATCAATGACAGACAAAGGTCAAGATTTAAAATACCTACAAACAAAGATAACATCCATTTTATGAAGGTATATCTGAAGAATGAAGCTAACTATAAGTTGAATGAGTTCAAAGGATGGACTGATGCTGCAATCCAAATGTTGTTCCTTGATACCTATGCAAGGATAAATTCTTCATTACTGACAGACATTCCACAAAAGAAGAAAAGAGCTTCATCACCTTTAGAATCTGATAGTGCAAAGAAAATAAAGACTGGAGAGACATTGACTGGTACATCAAGTCTTAATGTAGATGCATCTAAGGCATCACAAGAAGTTCCTATTTCTGCTGGTATTCCTGCTGATCATGTCTCTGATTCTGCTGCACCATCTCACTCAGTTCCTATCCTGCAATATGGGTTAAGAACAAGGCATAAGAGTCTCTCTCATCATTCTTCTTCTATGGATATTTCTGAAGTGGATGATCAAGATTTGATTAGGATTGACTCAGATAGTGATTCAGAAGGTGATTCCATTCACTCTTGGGGTCATATTGCTCACTGGGAGATTAGGTCTACTTCGGATGGTGAAGTCAATGTTTGGTTTTCTCTTAATGGGACAGTCAAATTCTTTACTTTTCTGAGGGAGATCTTGAATAAAGTTGAAAGGAAAGATTTGGAGCATCTTTACAAGATAGTGGATAATCACTATCAAACTCATACTCCTACTGGAATTGGCCTACTGCTTTGGGGAGATTTACAAGTCTTGATGAATACATTGGAAGGAGACAAGCTTAAATTGGTGTGGGGTAATCAATCATCCTGGAGAGTCTTTTCTTGGAGATTATATCCATCTTCCAATGTTCATGTTGTAGAACTCATCTCTGGCAAGTTCCTGACTATGTTTGTGGATATCTCTTATCCTTTATCTGAGGGTGTGTTGAAGAGAATGCTAACACAGAAGGTCAGAGTTCCCAAGCATACAATTGGAAATGATTTAACCACTGCTGAACAATTGGTTAAATTCATCAAGGATCAACTTGAAGCTAAGGGATCATCAGCTTAAGGGGAGGATTGCAGATTAAGGGGAGGATTGAAGCTCAAGGGGAGGATTGTTCTTGTTGTTGTTGTACATTTTTCTTTCTTTTGGTTTCTTTTCTTATTTTCTTTCTTTTCTTTTGGTGTGTTTCTGATTTGTTTTTCTTAGTTCAAAAAAAAAAAAAAAAAAAAAAAAAAAAAAAAAAAAAAAAATCTTGTATATTTTGTGTGCTAATAAGATGGTTTTGAGTAACACCATGCAGGTACAATGTTGGTGTTTACACATACACAACAAATGGTGCTCAACTCACCATGTCTTGCAGACAAGAAAGAGTTGGCTCACCATGAGGGTACGGCTCTGGTGTGATAATCAAATCCGTTGATAGCTGTAATAGCTTGCTCAAAGCTATAGGGTACTTCAACTCACCCATGGTTCATTCCTGAGAGTTGAAAATGGTTCTCAATTCACCATGGATGTAACCCTTTATGGGATCCAAAGGATTGGCTAGTCCACAAAAGTATGGTTTGTGGTAAAGACAATTGGTATCCATATTTGGTATTCAATTCACCAAGGTTCTGTTGAAACCAAAGAATTGGCTAGTCCTGAGCAAACGGCTACAGGTAAAGACAAGTCAAATCCGTTTATAGTTGCTGATTTGCTAATAAATCAGATGGTTATCAATGTACCATGGTCTAACACACCTAAACATTGGCTACTCCAGTAGTGATGGCTATTGGTAAAGAGACATCAAATCCATTAATTTTCAATGATTCACCTCTCACAGGAGTTAACACACCTGGATGTGATGAGAATAGTATGAAACTTAAGTGATTTGATGTACATATTGTCATAAGTAGCAGCCAAGTTCAAGTGAATATCATGGTGATCAGTATACATGTTTTGAAGAAGATTTCCTATTCCTGCTGAACTATTGAAGTTGCTGCTGGATGCTATAGAGGCTGGAATCTTGCAAGTTAAGGATTTTGCTGGTTACTACTTATTGCTGTTGCTAAGTCGCAGTCCTCAAGCCTGAGAAGTTCAAAGCTCTATCACATTGGAATCTTGCAGGTTAACCTAGTCAACCTCAAGATTAGGGGAGGATTGTTAGGATCTCTGGGAAATAAGGGTTTCTCAGTGATGGGAAGATTGTTGGGATCTAAGGAAATAAGATATTATTGTTGCTGCCGATAGTGAAGACTGGTTCCTGCCGATAGTGTTGCATTGCTGCTGTGGCTGGTTCCTGCCGACAGTGTTATCTTGTTTCTGCCGATGGTGTTTGTTACTGCGGATAGTATTGTTTGTTATCCGTATATTTAGAATGTTTGTTAAGATTTATTTTTAGTAGAGATCTCGTTTATCTCTTCACACGTTTTCTTGTAGAACGGGTTAGGGTTAGGTCATCTTGTTAGTATAAAAGATAAACCCGTCTATGAGTTTAGGTACACCTTTAACCTTTAACGTTTTCAATAAACAATTCTTAGTTCATAGTTTGATCCATAGAGGATCATTGTCGTCTAGAGTTTTCTTCTTTATTATACTTGCTGTTTAGTTTCCGCATAAACACTTGTATTTCATACAGAGGTTCTTGTTTTACCAAGCTCAATCAAGCTCGAAGTACTCGATCCTACATCTAATTCGGTAGTCGGAGGTGATATCCCTAATTCAACTTCTTCTCTTCCTATAGTTTCTTCAACGTCTTGTAATATCGGACCTTCCAACGATGATTCATGTTGTATCCTATCTACCCCGTCCAAATAATCTTTCAAACATACACATACTTCCACGGATTCGGGGGTTAGTCTTGACCTTCTTTCCGATATAATTCGACCGCTAGTAGAAAAGGCCGATTCGGAAGCTACCGATGAAGCTTGTACCGCTAATAAGTCACGAGCCATAGCGGATAAAATTGGAAATTGAATTTCCCTTTCTTTCCACCAAGCCAAGATGTCAAAGTTTGCAAACTCATGGGGACTTAAAGTTAATAAAAAGTTTGTAGCCATATATTGTCCCAATTCGCTTGTCGGGGCCGATGTTCGTTGACGCTTTGTAGCATCTTCACATAAACTATTATAAAGGTTTATATTAATGTCTCTTGCTTGTCGAGACGACCCGGCCCGCATTTGGTCAACAATTGGGTTTTGTTGATGACCATATTTTGTTGCATAAATTCCAAATAATTGTTTAAAACTATCGTTAAATTTCAAAATTTCGTTTTTTATATAGTCGGGGTCGTCTTCGTTTAACTCTAAATTTTCCATTATTCTTTTTATTAAAAGTTCTACGCCTCCAACATTTAAACATAGATTAAGTACGGCGGAACAAGTAAAAACCAAAGGTAAACTAGCCCAATATTTTATAAATTTCTTTTTTATAACTTTAACCATTTTTCTAAACATACCGCAAGGTGAGTTTTTTAATTCGTCTAATTTTTCCGTCATAGCATAAATTTGGTTTAAAACTATTGAGCTAGTTGGGTAATAAACACCCGATAATATAGTTGTTGCCTCTTTAAAAACTTGTAAAAAAATAGTTAAATCATTTAGTCGATCCCAATCTTGGTCGTCTATCGGAACGGACTTATTTCTACTAACAAGTACATCATTAAAAGCGGTTAAAGTTTGACGTTGTCGTAATATATTTTCAAACATCATGCAAGTAGAATTCCACCTAGTATTATTATCAAAGCAAGGTCCTAGGGGTTGTTCACCACATTGTCTACGAAAACGGTGATAGTTCATTTGTCTTTCGTTGCTCGCACTATATATAGTTGTTAATAAACTTCTAAATTGCATTTTTAAACTATCACATATTTTTAATGCCGCTTGCACGGATAAATTTATAACATGAGCAACACAACGAGAATGAAAAAAAGCACCATCTAAAACGGGTTTAATACGTAATTTTAACAAATCCATAGCTCTAGTATTATTAGATGCATTATCTAGTGAAATCGTAAAAACTTTATCATCTAAATTATATTCAATTAAAGTGTCATGCAAAATTTTTCTTAAATTAGATCCCGTATGAGGATAACCAAATAGTTTAAAAGCAATTGTCCGTTTCATTAACAACCAAGATTCGGGATTAAACCAATGAGCCGTAACGGCGAGATAAGAATTTGCCGTACCATGTGGTGCGGTCCAAGTATCCGTAGTTATAGAAACACCATATTTATATTCACGAAAACCATTAATAATATCTTGTTTAGCCGTTTCCCATAATTTAAAAGCATCACTTCTAAGAGTAGTACGACTTACATGTTCATAACGCGGTTGTAGCCTCGTTTTGATGATCTCCGTAAGCTTGACGTTGTCGAAGTGGTTGAATGGAAGCGCTTGTTGAATGACAAACTTCGTAAAATCAAGTCGAAGCGCTTCACTATCATATATAAAAACCCGACCATCCGCACCAATAGTACCATCGGACGAAGCTCGGACCGCATTACATTTTTCTTTATGATTCCTAAGTGTAGTGTTAGACGTTGGAGTATAAAAGTTCCCACATTTCTTGCAACGCGCCTTTTCCGCATTATCGATCATAATACACAAATCGTAATTACACCAAACATCACCTTTCCGGTTCGTTGGCCTAACTTTCACGACATATTCATTTGTGTAGTGTTTTTTTGCATTGCTAGTAGAAACGGAGGGAGTAGTGGAAGCTTGTTGTGATACGTTTTCCATTATATGTGAGCGTTTTTGAGAGATTTTGAGTGTTTTTGATGTGTTTTCAACCACAACCCATTACATGTATTTATAGTATCATTACATAGCCTAAAATCATCCAAAAAGATAAAAAAACGCACAAAAAATAAAACCAAACGGCTAGTGACCGTTTTTTTTTTTTTTTTTTTTGAAAAAAAAGGGGAAAAAAACCGGTTAAAAACCGGTTTTGTATGCAACGGCTAGTTTGACCCAACTTTGACCGGTTTTTTTAAACCGGTTAAAACCGGGTTTTTTTTTTTTTTTTTTTTTTTTTTTTTTCCGAAAATTAACGCGGGCTTTTTATTTTTTTTATTATTTTTTTTTTTTAAACCGGATAAAACCGGATTTTTTAAAAAACCGGTTTTAACCGATTTTAAAACCGAAAAAAACCGGATTTTTCAAAAAAAAAAAAAAAACTGATCCAACCGGTTCGGTTTTATGAAAACCGGTTCAGTTTTAAAAAAACCAGTTTTTTAAAAAACCAGTTTCGGTTTTATATACCGGTTTTAAAAAAAACCAGTTTCGATTTGCACCTCTATGTACTTGGATCAATGTTTTGGGCTTTTGGCTACTAGAAGCAAAAGTTAAAGGTGTGTTTGGTATGTTGCCATGAATGACAATGGGTATGAGTTTGATAGTAGTGGTGGGTCCTTCACCTATGAAAGATTCATTCCTAGCTCTCTTGATGTATGTGGAGTATGGATTATATCTATCATTCATTACCATAGTGGTGAACCCCCTCATCTTAAACAAACACATTTAATCACTTTCATAGTCATAGTCTCATTCCAATAGTGGGATACCAAACGCACCCTAATTACTTAGGATAGTGTGAATTTGTAAGTTTGAGTGTTTGACATAAAAAAAAAATAAAAAAATAAAAAAAATGGTACATAGAATTGCAAAACAAAAATGCTATCACAATTTAAGGGCGTGTTTGCTTTAGGGGTTTGGGTTGGGTTTTGGGCTTCAAAAGAAAAAGTAGTTGTATGGTGAAGTATTTTGGATTAGGATTTAGGTATAAGTCACAAATATTTGAACTGTACAAAAACGAAGGACTGAGGGAGGGAGGTTGGTGTTTGGCAAAGTTGTGGGTCCATTTTGTCTTACACACCCTGTTCTTTATTAATGTGACATGTTTCAAAATTCTAGTGAAGTCGCATAGTCGTTCAGTCGCACTGGTAGGATTTTTATTTATTTATTTATTATTATTATTATTATTATTATTATTATTATTATTATTATTATTATTATTTTTCTAAATACCGGACTACCCTTCACATTTTGGAATATTTAGGAAATTTGCTCATCAAACAAGGTAGAAAAGGGTACCTAATCAACCATGACTCCACCTAGTAAAATGCATTCGTATTTACATGTATGCTAAAAATGCATATTAAAATTCTAAAAAAGCATATGCTAGATTCCAAGTTACGAACAATAAAGGGGAAAAAATAAACATAGCCAACATCAATCTAGCTAGATAGTAGATCTCATGTTACAAACAACAAAAATTGTCACATTTAAACTGTGTAAACAAACTAGTAGACGTGGTAACCATGATCAGAGCTATCAATATCCGAGTTACTAGACGAGTCACGAGGACTATCCTTAACAAAATGCATTTCACCAACACGACTATTCATACTACCATTAGGTGTAGCATCCTTCATCTTTTTTTCCTGTCGTCTTCGCCATTCTTGTTTCCTCGACCATTGTTTACCCAACAAAATGCCCAACCCTAGAAGTACCACGAGGGTGCATCCTACACCAACAACCATCAATTCAATCATCAACCATCTTGAACCCGAACCTTGTGGCAAAATGGTCCATGTCGCGGCTACATAAGCCGTTGCCATAAACATTGTAGATATCCACATAATTTTATGTGTAGCTACTAATAGATTCATCATTGATTTTCGTCTAAATGGAATGACACTAACTAGAACATTAACAGTTCCTAGGGATAAAAACAATGCCATAATATTGCACAACATAAACACCTTAAATGAAGGGTTTTTTCCCATTATAGCCTTTCCATTTTCTTGTCTGAATCCACCTGGAGGGTTTATTCCACCAGAATACGTAACAGTCGCTATCAAAACCGCAACAATTGTTATGGTGTTTCTAGCATTTCGTAAACCCTCATTTTGAATCTCGATTTGTTTTGATCTACGTTTACTTTTCTTTATGTAGCGGTGGTGTTGCATTGGGGAGCTCATTTCTCGTGTCTGTGGAGAATGAGTGATGAGATCGCGATGAATCACTTCTTGGATGTCTCGAGATGTAGGGGGCAACTGATCACATCTTTTTGCACCAAAATCTAAAAGGGCCGGCACAATTTGGAGGGTAGTCGAGTTACTTCCATCATGTTCGACGACATCTAGAGCCGTGTACCCTCTTTGGTTGATAACGTTTACATCCACGCCACGCTTGAGTAAATATGTCACCATCTGTTTTCGAGTATAATTAAATAATTACAGAATAGTATAAGTATAGACAATGTCATAACATAGTTAAGTTAATTTAGCTCATATAACTTGAAATATATTCATTTATGTCATAATTTAACTGGATCTACTTGTTTATAGGGATAATTACCAAAATAGACCAAGCACCAAATGGTCTATACCATACCCCGGTTGACCAAAAAATGTCCCCAGTTGCCCAAAAAATGGCGATTGTTGCCCAAAAAATACACTGAAAATCCTTCAGTTGCCCAAAAAATTGCCGGTTGCCCTGGGCAACATAATTATTTTCGGATTTCGGGGTAAATAGGGAACCGCCCATTTGTGTTTAGTCTACTTTTAGAATTATCCCTTGTTTATATATAGAAATGGTTGAATGGGAGAATTGCATATATATCCTTTCAAAAGCAAGAGATTGCGTATATAATTAACTTAAACTGATCGATAATTATATACATATCATGCCTAAACCTTAAAATTGTCGTATACATATCCAAATTATTTTTTTATGTATACTTTTAAACCAAAAATACATAATTAACTATAACTTAAATGTAAAATGTCAAATACACCGTTCATTTCTCACATGATTAATCGTCGTTATCCTGGATATATGTGGTTATTACCTCTTAACATACATCGACGTTTACAACTATAACTCTAACGTTGACTCAGGTAATTTATAATCGTTTTAATTGTATTTTCATTCATATATGATTGTATCAATTTGCCTAAACAAGGTTTAAATAGACGTTTTAGATTTGAACTCTAATACTGTAATGTATTTTGGGTTTAAATTATACATAAGATAATAATTTTGATATATATGACAATTTTAAGTTTAAAAGATACGTATATGTAATTATGAGTTTATGTTAAATATATGCATATTTTGAGTTTTTGAAAAGATATATATGCAATTGCCCCTGAATAAAATACCGTGGTGAGTTTTCCAGCCGTTGCTATGTGTAATACGGTGTTGCCATTGTTGTCTTGTACGTTCACAAGTTCTTGGGTGTTGAGTGTGTCCATCATGTAATTTAGACCATTAATCTGATTATACTTTACAGCAAGATGAAGGACGGTTTCGCCATGATTAGTAACCATCTCAACAGATTCTAGGCTGGTCGTGATTATTTCACCAATAATCCCAACCCGTCCTTTCATTGATGCCCAATGTAGAGGTGTCCAGCCATTGTGATCCCGGAGGTACATGAGATCAGGATCGAACCCTAGAAGCTCACGAGTTGTTTCTACGTGGCCTCTACTACAAGCAAGATGCAACGGGGAGTATCCTTCAGAAGTACACTTTCGTGCAAAATCAGGACGCACATCAAGTATTTCCTTGACTATTTCTAGATATATGAATTATTACAAAAGATATATTAGTAAGTTTTAAAAAAAAACTTAAATATTTATCGGTCATCTATGCTACATAGAAATTATATTTATCACCAACCAATAACCTGTTATTATAATGTGTGACATGCGTTGTATACTTTAATGCATACAATGAATTTGTTTTTAAGGAGAGTTTATTTAGATACAACAAAAAAGTTGTATATCAAGTGATCAGTTTCGAGTATTATTTTTCAAATCAAATACTACAAACTCAATTGCATATCTCTTTTTTAATATCTCAAAAACCGTTAATCGTCAAGAGAAAAGAAAATTAAACAATCACAACGAACATCTAGTTATCATTCAATAGAAAGACACTTTAATTTAATATACTTTCGACAAATTTTTTATTTTTGGTTTTTTCACGTTTTCCTTTTCATTTTTTGTTCCTTCTTAATGTTAAAATTTGCATTACAAATCACTATGATTTAATATTAATTTGAAAGTTCAATTCAATCCACTTAACATATGTAGTAAAATGAACATATTAAAATTTTTGACAAAATTTTAAAAGTTTCAACTTTTTCAAAATTTCAAAAGTTTCAACTTTTTATGTTTCTAGATATTCATAGTTTTTCAACCATGTATGACACATTATATTTAGACTTCTAGATTAGAACTTGTTAATTTATCGAAGTTGTATAAAATACATAAGAAATTTAACCATTTATAAATTTGTCATAGTTGGACAAGTTTTATATTACATTGAGCTTGATATTAAAAGTCCCTTCGCATGCTATAAAATAGTTTACGATAGTCATCTTGATTTAAAAACAGTGATAATAATATATTAAAAGCAAACATGTTACGGTTTATGAAATAAGAATATCCGCAATGCATCAAATCATTTAATTATTTTCTCTTTAAAATATCGTTGTTCAAATATAAGTTTTATGTGAGTGAAAAGATATTCAAGTAAACGCTTAAGGTCAACTTTTGCTTTTAAATGTGAGGTGATGACATATTGCATAGGACAAATTAAGTAGGAGAAATTTCATATCCGGAACATTTTTTATTTTAGGATAGGTTGGCTACAATTTTTGTAATCAATTACTTATAATATTAATCCTTCATAAAAAAAGCAATAAATCAGGGATTCATAGAAAAGAATCTAAGACCCACAAAACAAAAATAAAAAAATAATGACTCACATTTATAGCACAAAATTGTACCCAATTGGCTAAAAAAATTATAGCTAATATATTCCATTTTTATTATTGATTTTATATATATTTAAATTATATCTTTTTAATACATGATATACAATACTTTTAAAGCATATTTTAGGAAAATATAAAATTTATGATTTTGAGAAAGGTACAAAAACAGACGAAAACGTATAAAGACGGACAAAAACATATGAAAATGTAAGAAAACGTATAAAAATCAACGAAAACGTATAAAAACAGATGAAAACGTAGAGTAAAACGGACGAAAATGTATAAGACTTAATGAAAACGTATAAAAGCGGACGGAAACGGATGAAAATGTAAGAAAAAACGGATGAAAACGTATAAAAACGGATGAAAGCGTATAAAAATGAACGAAAACATGTAAAAAAAGCGAAAACGTATAAAAACAAATTAAGCCGGATAAAAGAGTATAAAAACGGGCAAAAACGTATAAAAACGGACAAAAACGGAAGAAAACTGGTGAAAATGTATAAAACGAACGAAAACGTATTAAAACAGATGAAAACGTATAGAAACTGACGAAAACGTATAAAAACAGATGAAAACGTATAAAAATGGATGAGAACATATAAAAACGGAAAAAATATTTTAAACGGATGAAAACTTATTGAAACGTAAGAAAATAGGCGAAAATGTATAAAAAGCTGACGAAAATGCAATGTTGCAAAAATCGGCTGTATCGGCCGATTAATCGCCGATATATCGCTTATCGGCCTTCGACCTTGTAGAATTTTGAACATCGGTCAAAAAATCGGTCTGGGCAAAAAATGGGCCAAAAATCGGCCGTATCGGCCAAAAATCGGATGTATCGGCCGTATCGGTCAGCTTTAAAAAAAATAAAAATTTAGGCATTCTACTTAATTTGGGGATCGTTTATTTCACTTATAACACACAATGAGCCTCATAATCAGAATTGGAGCCTTTTATTGAGGTTTGGAAACATAGTAGGCTTGGAATCAGTTACGATATTTAGTTTGGTCTCCAGAAATACCAAAACACATGCAAAAAATGCCAATCCTATTAATCACCGATTAATCCCGCCTTGGCCGATTAATCACTGCAGGGTGGTCGAACGCCACGCTACCGATTCACGATTTTTGTAACATTGCAAAAATGTATAAAAACGAATGAAAACGCATAAAAACGGATGAAAACGTATTAAACGGGCGAAAATGGATGAAAACGTATAAAAACGGACGAAAACGTATAAAATCAGATGAAATCGTATAAAATGGACGAAAACATATAAAAACGTATGAAAACATATAAAACCAGATAAAAACTTATGAAAAAGTAAGAAAAACTTATAAAAACGGACGGAAACGTATAAAACGTATAAGACAGAATAAAACGTATGAAAACGGACAAAAACGTAAGAAAATGTATGAAAGCGTAAGAAAACGGGCGAAAACGTATAAAAATGGATGAAAAGGCATAAAAAAGACGAAAACGTATTAAAACAGATGAAAACATAGAAAAATGGACGAAAAGGTATAAAAATAAACTAGAACATATAAAAACCTACACAAATGTATAAAACGGGCGAAAACTTGTCTTTGATACTCCGTATTTTAAATGATTGCTTGTTTCGCACTTTACATTTTAGTATCATTTGACAAAATGATTTATATTCTCAAATCACAAAACACTAGTGAAAAAAAAAAATAATAGTAGTACTTCAATTGCATAGAAAACAAACAGTCTTCTACCACGCATATGAAGAATTTAGATGTGTCTCTTCTTCTGTAAACATAGTTTGCAGATGAAGACATAAAAGCTTTGAAAAAACAAATGAAACCTTAGTTTGCTACTATTAGCCAAATTAAAAGTAGATCAATACTATACCTGTGTGTCCAGCAGAAGCAGCAGCATGAATAGAACACAATGACGCATCATGTTCATGCATAAGAAGCCACTGAAACCCTATTAAACACTTCACAACATCCAGATTTCCGTGTTCACATGCTACAAAGAACGCACTTTCACCTCTAGAATTCACCTTTCCGACCACCCCGTCATTGGACGCTATCAATACCTCAACCACCTTTATTGTCCCTTCTCGACACGCCTCATGCAAAGCGGTCTCCAAGTTAGCATTCTCCAACACAACCATTTCGGGCCATTGTTTCAATATTTCCAAAACTAACTCTATATGCCCGAACCTAGCTGCTAAGTGTAAAACAGTGTTTGATGATCGATCTATGCTTGTTTGTGTGACTAGGGTTTCATCTTCTTGGACGAGTTTGAGGAAGGAGGTAAGGTCACCCTTTAGAACAGTCTCGTAGAGGAGACGATGCATAATGGTTTTTGAGGTTTTGGAATAAGAATTTGGGAATCATTCGAACTTAATTATATATGTGGATGTGAAATGAACAAGGGTAATGAAGACGATGGAGGTAGGGTTTTTTTTCCACAAGTGTAATTACTAGGAATGTTCACTTTGGAATTTCTTTGAAACGTGTGTGTTTTCTCTACCCATGGCAAAAAAAACCCTAGTATCGATTGCATAATCTATATTTTAAATACGATTACATATATTTTATAATTGCTTCTGATCTTAATTATCGATCTAACAAAATATTTCTGTCTTATATGCATCTGAGGTATAACTTTCACAACTTTCTAAGTATTTCCACCCTCGTGACTCAGATAAATCTTTAACTTAGCTAATTTGACATTGCAAATCGACTCTTTTGTAAGTCGAAATCATCATGTAGGTAGTCCTTTTTGAGACTCGTAACTTATGTAGAAGCTCTTGTAGGATTGATATGATGATCGTTTAATTAAATACTTTAGCGCTCAAGGTTCTTCTATCTTTTATTATGCGATATTTTGTACGTTTAATTAAATGTATTAGTTTGTTTGTGCAATATTAACGTTAGCATGTAACGAAACACTTTTGAAAATAAGGCACATCGTCCAGGTAATTTTGTGATTTTTGGATAGTAATTATCTTTATATCATTCTAAATCTTTTAATCACTTTTAGATAAGGGTGGCCATATAATTCTCGTCACGACACGAATTTAAACACGTTTTGGTTGAGGATAAACAAGTTTGTGTCAAAAACAGGTCAACCCGTCTAACCCGTTTAATAAACGGGTCGTGTATGGGTTTAAGTATTAAACATGTCAACCCGTGAACCTGTCTAAGTATATAAGCATCTAAAAATAAAATATATAAAGTGGTATTTATGTTGGATTTGGATTAAAAGTATTTTGTTATGTACTTAATATTAGTGAATTACGATTATAACTTGAATATCATGGAAATTGTCGTATAGTTATTTTTATGTTATTTTTATTATTTTTTAGATCCTTATATCATTTTTGCATATAAACTAGTTAAATTGATAAGCCACCAACCTTATTAACCGTTTGACATATTTACTTAAACAGGTTAAACGGGTTACACGTGTTATGCAGGTATGGGTCAGGGTTGAGTTTCTTGACATAATTTATAAATGGGTCATGTGTTGGTAGAGGTTATACTAACCCACTAACCGCGAACCCGAATAGGTTAACTCGAACACGACTCGATTGCCACCCTTACTTTTAGATTCGAGTTTTTCAAGTCTCTATGCCTTGAATTCACGAAATCGTTAATCGAAAAATATAGATTGACGATTGAATTCTAAGGCACGAAAAATCAACCAAAAAACATAGGAGTATTGTTTGATGTTTGATGTTATGTTAACTCGAACAGCGACGGGAATTTTGATATAAATTCATATGCTGGAATAAGCTTATCCTTTACATGGATTTTAGCTTTTTTAATTCTTTTTGTATCTAAAATTCTTCAATCATTTCACATTTTTTTAAGATGACGCATGCATAACTCGTTCAAATGCGTTTACTAGTAGTATTATCGAAAATATTAGTAATGATAATAGTGAAGTGTGTTTATAGTTTATGTATCATACCAAAAGATATGCTAGAATGCTGAAAAACGTGGGAATACAAACATAAAATTATTTGTTATGCGATTTTATTTACTAAAGTATACAAGTATGAAAAATGTTATATCTCAAATTATATGTTAAACACAAAGTATAAAAGTATAACTTGCTCGCGTTTCATCACGATTCTGTGTATCGATCATCGATTTAATACGTAATGTAATTGATTTATAATTTCACTACAAGAAAATAGACCTATCGTTTTATCAATATAAGAAGTTAAAAGATCATTTGAGGACTAAACATTGTTTACATACAAAGGGATCAATCCCTACCTTCCATTCATTTTTATCTAAAGGCTGAGATTAAACTTAAAATTTACACTACAAGGGTATTTTTGAACTATATGAATATTATTTTTTACAACCATCTCAATTAATGCGTCATTTTTTTCACACACACAAAGTGTGTGTTTCTTTCTTCTCTCTCATCAATTCGTCAATCGATCTTCTTCTTCATTCCGTACATCAACAAACCCTAATTTTTGCTGCTTAATTCATCAATCGATCACCTTCTTCATCCCGTACATGACCTAACCCTAATTTTTTATCGTTTAATTTATGTAATCTGAATTCTAAGCTTATTCTAAGCTTAATTATAAGCTATCTAATTCAATAAGCTCAATTATAAGCTAACTGATTCAATTTTTTCATCTGATATTCAGGTTTTATGGATTCGCTTCAAAGTTCTGTTTCTACTACTTCTGAAGAGATCGTTGTTAATGATTCTTCTACTACTTCAGAATAGATTGTTGTTAATGATGATGTTTCAGCTAAGTATGTTGAGGAGATTGTTGCTTATGAACACGGTGATGAATCCGAAGCTATTAAGAGTAAGCTTTTTGATTATTTTAATTTTTACTATAATTCGTGTGTCAGTGTGAATAAGCTATGTTGTTAAGCTGTTATAAGCTCTGAATAAGCTATTAGTTAGGTTTTGATTGAATCAAGCAGTTTTTAAGCTCTGAACAAGTAGTTTTAAGCTTTGAATAAGCTAGCTGATAATAATAAGCAGTTTGGATATATCACATGTGATATATCACATATGATATATCATAAAAATGATGTATCACATGTGATATACCACATATTATATATTACAAAATGATATATCACATAGTGAAATGTTACATGTGATATTAAGAACATGTGTGTGTGATTTCATTTTTAGTTAATCACTTTTTTTTTTTTTTTTTTTTTTTTTTTTTTTTTTTTTTTTTTTTTTTTTTTTTTTCAGATTTGAATGCTTTGAAAACTCTTGAATCGTTTGCTACTCACTTAATTTTGATACTCCTAGCGAAACTGTTTATTATATTCCTAAAGTTCTTGTGGACGTTTTACTAGTTAAGGGCAAATTTTATAATTCGATTGATGAGTGCATTACTGCCTATATGAAATATGCTGCTAAAGCAGGGTTTGTGGTTAGGAAATCATGCCAGAAAAGATTGAGGAATGGTATTGTGAAACAAAAGTATTTAGTGTGTAATAGGGAAGGTTGACCTAAGGGAATACATGTGGACACGTTAGACTTAGAGAATAGTGACAAGCAGATTAGAAGTTCGAACCTGCATATCACAGGCTGCAAAGCACGTGTTATATTTGATTTGATTCCTGGTACTACCAAGTACAAGTTGAGTGTTTTTGATAGTATTCATAATCACTAGCTTGAACATGAAGAGTATAAGCATTTGTCAAAGACTGAGAGGCAGTTAACCTATGCTGAGCAATTGTTTATTGTTAAAGCTGCTAGTGTAAATATAGGTGCAACGAGAGCTCATCACATCTTAACCGGTTTGAAGGGTTCTTATTTGCTTGTTCATGGTACAACTGTTGATTTCAAGAACTTTTTTAGGGGTGTGAACTGCTATATAGGCGATAGTGATGCACAGATACTTATATCTAAGATGGAGAATAGGAAGAAGCATGTGGCAGATTTTTCATTTGATTATTTGGTTGAAAATGCTGAGCTTTCTGCAATTTTTTGGGCTGATGAAGTTTCTAAGTATAATTTTGTGATGTTATTTCGTTTGATGCTACTTTCAGAACAAACAAGTAAGTATTTCTTTGTTAAATATGAGATTTTGATGATATGATTTGCGTTTTATTGTTTAATCTGTTATTTTAACTATTTTTGTTTTTTTTCAGGTACAAAATGGTGTTTGTTCCCTTTACAGGCATAGATAATCATCGGAGGTGTGTTACAGTTGCTGCAGGCTTGCTGAAAAACGAAACTACAGCTTCTTATATATGGTTGCTGAAAGCATTCATAAAAGCATTTGGTAAGGCTCCAAATATTGTTGTTACTGATCAGGATGGGGCTATGAGAAAGGCTATTGAAGCTGAATTTGCTGGTTCGAAACACAGACTATGCATGTGGCATATTACACAAAAGCTTCCTGGAAAGGTATTTTTCTGCCTTCTTGTATTTTCTTTTGTTATATCATATGTGATACTTTATTCTCTTTGTAGTTCTTATTGATTTATCACATATGATAATGCATATCTTTTTTCAAATCATTTGTTAAATCACATGTGATATATTGTTTTCAGATATGTTCAAAAATCTATGATCACACTGACTTTAAAAAGAAGTTCAATCAAATTGTATAGAATATGTATATCGGTCCGGAGGAATTTGAGGATAAATGGGCAAAGTTATTGGAGGAGTTTAGTTTGCAGAATCATATGTGGTTAACAAAGATGTTTCGTATACGTTCATCTTGGATTCCTGCTTATTTTATTGATTCCCCGTTGTGTGGTTTGATGAGGACGACATCTAGGTCTAAGAGTAAGAACTCCTTTTTCTCTCATTTTACGAATTCAGGTTCTACTCTTATGAATTTTATGAATTGTTTTGAGACGACAATGGAAATGCAGAGGCATATACAAGAGAGGTTAGATCATAAGACTATTGATTCTGTTCCAAAGTTTAGAACCTATCTTAAGATTGAACATCATGCATCGAAGGTTTATACTCGTCCTTTGTTCGAGTTGGTTCAGGCAGAGATATTTGCAGGCACATGGTTTTGCCAAATAGATACCAAAAGTTTGGTTGAAGGATATGAGGTGTCTATTATTAAAGAGACGAAATTTATTGATGAATTTATGGAGAAGAAGAAAGCTAAGAAGAAAGTTAAGGATAATTGTAAGGATAAGGATAAAGATGAAGAAGAAGAGCCAATTAACATGTTTTATAGAGTAGATGGACTGTTTAAGGTATGTTAGTTTCTTAAAAATATTGTTCTGTTTTTTCCTTTGTATTATCACATGTGATTTTTACCTATCTTATTACTTTTTGTCCATGAAGGTGTTGCGTAACCAAGAAGATGGATCAGTTGTATGTTCCTGTCAACTTTTTGTTCGAGTTGGAATATTATGCAGACACATTTTCTGTGTCTTTAAGAACGCTAACATTGAAGTGATCCCAAATCAATACATATTGAGGCGTTGGACAAAGAACCTTATACCTGCTGCTTTGAGGAACAAAAGGAACAAATATGGTGAGAAGAATGAGATTGTTGAGAATTATGCAAATGAGGCAAGTTCTATTGTTGATCACTGTGTCCATATGTTGAGTAAAGACGAGGCAAGGTTGTCTGCTTTTGTTGAGAAGTTGAGGTTGCTAAAGATTGATGTCGAGGCTGATTGTCCAAATCCTCCATCTAAGAACAAGCTTGATAATTTGGAGGAACTTGTTGGAGTCCCGAAGCCGACTGTAAAAATCGTTAACAATCCATTTGTTTGTAACCCCAAAGGTTGTAAAAAGATGCGTATAAAAGGAGGTAAAGAGCAAGCTCTTGATAAGAATTCGAAGAACAAGAATGCATATTCACTATGTGGAGCTACAGATGGTCACAACAAGAGGACGTGCCCATAAAAGTATAGAGAAGAGGGTGACTTGGAGCTACAGATGGTCAACCAGAAATTACAAGAGAAGAGGGTGACTTGGATCAACCAGAAATTACAAGAGAAGAGGACCACTTGGATCAACCAGAGATTACAACATAAGTCGTCCGCTTCTTTTTTTAGTATCTTTGTTAATTTTAAATTTCCCATATTGTGTTGATGAAATTTGAATAACAGACTTATACATGATTGTTTGATTATTGCTCAGTTTTTATTACTGAGAGTAAATTGCAAAAAATCGTCCTTGTGGTTTGGCCAAATTGCACGTTTCGTCCTTGTGGTTCAATAAGTGCAAAGATCATTCTTATTTTGCACTGTTACGTGCACTTTTGGTCCTTCAACAGTGAAATTTGGCAAACCACAAGGACGATTTTTGCAATGATAGAGGACCAAAAGTGCACGTAACAGTGCAAAATAAGGACGATATTTGCACTTAATGAAGCACAAGGACGAAACGTGTAATTTGGCCAAACCACAAGGATGGTTTTTGGAATTTACTCTATTACTGAGTTTTTATTACTGAGTTTGCATAGACTGTAGTTACTTACTTACATTATGAGGTATCACCTGTGATACAAAATAATTTATTAGACATTAGGTATCACATGTGATACATACAAAATCACACATTGGTTAGTACTGCTAGTTGGTTTTAATGCTGTTCAATGTTAGTGCTTGTTGAAAAGAGTTTGTACTGCTATTGATCAGTTTGTGATATCGGACGACATACACAAGAAGGTTTTTTTTTTTTTTTTTTTTTTTTTTTTTTTTTTTTTTTTTTTTTTTTTTTTTGTAATTTTATGGAATACTTTGACATTTATCACTTGTGATAAAGCATTAAATAGTTTTGGCTAAGTTATTAAGTATCACCTGTGATACAAAATAACATATTAGGTATCACTTGTGATACAAAATAACATATTAGTTATCACCTGTGATACATACAAAATTTTGAGTTTAAAATATGAACACAAAATATTTAGTTTGATACAACTTCTTCTTCTTCTTGTTTGTCATCCTTTGTTTCTTCACGATCATTAATCTTTTAAGAAAAAAAAAATATTTTGTTCATCGTTTTGTTAAATAAGTGAATGAAAAACAATTAATATAAAAGTAACAAAAATTTTATAACAAAAATTTTATGACAAATACGTGCTTAATCATCTAGCTTTCTTTTCTTACTCATATTTTTATTTTCCATTTTTTTTGTGAGTTTTTCTTTTGTGTGTTTTTCTCTGTGTAAAAATATTATATAATAAAATTTTCTCATATGTAATGATTATATTTATGGGTAATAGAGTGAATTAATTGATTTCAGAACAAGTTGAAGCGTCTAAGAAATGAATATATGAGAATTTACCGACAAATTTATGGGTAATATAATAAAATGATGGTTAGTATTTAATATCTTGTTAAATACTAAGCGTCATGACTTTTCACTATCCATTGCAATGCCTTTTCAGTGTCTATATATACAAAACAAAAAGTTGCAATGGCATCATTTTAAATTCATCACTTTCTATTTCCTTTTCTGCTACATATTTCTTTATCCAAATTCAATGGCATCATCATCTTCTCAAAATGATCCAAAGAAAAAACGTGTAAGAGATTCATCTCCTCCTCCAATGCCAGAGAAATATAAAAAATTTGGTATCTCGCCAAAAGTTTGGAATATTTGTCATTCTAGTAAGTATGGTGCTGAACAGCATATGATTGAAATCTATGACAAACGTATCAAGATCATGAAGCAAGTAACAAAGAAGATGAAAAGATGATTTCCAAGTATCACAAAAGAATTGATGATCGTAATAAAAACATAGAAGAGTTTCGACAAGAAATAGTGAAAATTTACCAACAAATTGAAGATGGTAAATTTTATGTTTCAAAGTCTTAGGCCAAGTTGAAGATGGTTTATATGTTTCTACAAGAAATATTGAATTTTATGTTTTAGTTATAATATTTTTGTTATGTAATATTTTTATCAAAATATTAAGAATTTGATAATCTATTTTCATGTTGCTTATTGTGTAGACTTTTAAGCTTATTTTTTTGCTAAATACTTGTTGTTACCTTCTTACATTATAAGGTATCACCTGTGATACAAAATAACTTATTAGGTATCACCTGTGATATAAAATAACTTATTAGGTATCACCTGTGATACAAAATAACATATTAGGTATCACCTGTGATAGTTAGACTGTAGTTAGCTACTTGTTTTTCTAGATACAAAATATGAGGTATCACCTGTGATACATACAAAATCATAGGTGATACAAAATAACATATTAGGCATCACCTGTGATACAAAATAAGTAAGTAAAACACAAATAAGCAAAAACACAAATTAAACTGAAAAACGAGCCCTTACAGGAATTAAACGAGCCTAAGAAAACCTAAAAATCAAAATTTACCCCTAGATGTGTAAATTTGCTTTTTTATTTTATTGTTAATGAATTAAAAACACTTTTGGTCTAAAAATAATATGAAAAATACTAAATTAATACGAAAAATTATGAAAAATTCTGGAAAACTACTTTAAGCTCTAAGGAACTTAGGGAAAAAAAAAAGGAATCGAAAGCTTATTTGAATAAGATGTGAATAAGCAAAAAGGGATGTTAAGCTAAAAGGGAAAAACTTGGTTAAGTGAATTAAATGTGCAAGCTATAATGAAAAAGACCCAAGGGCAGAGATGGTTGTGGTGTGTTAAACTGGTTGAGGATGGTAGAGGTCTGGGGTTCGAGCCTAGGCTCACCCTGGGCTTCCCAACTTCCCAGTTTTTGTTTTTGCAATTTTTTTTTATGAAACTTATTAATAAGCTAAAAATGAACAACTTTTGTGAAAACAAAATTTTTATAACTTGAGAATTAAGTTGGAAAAGGCAAAATAAATAAACAGTTAACATATTAGGTATCACCTGTGATACAAAATAACTTATTAGGTATCACCTGTGATACAAAATAAGATATTAGGTATCACCTGTGATACATACAAAATCACACACTGGTAATATATAAAAGAAGGTTATATTCAGTTTAACCAAAAGTATTTTCAAATTCAGATTACATTCATCTGTCTAATGCCTAACACTTAGTTTAACCATAAAGCCATAACAAGACAGAGTACAATCTCCGGCACCCGGGAATGTGGTTCGGGACCTAATAGAGCACCATCATTCTTAGGTAACCCCAAACTTGGACACTGTCCATCACATTGGCCCGGCAGTACTACCAAACGACTTTTGCAATATCTAATTCTTAAACCTAGTTTAAGCATAGAGCCATAACAAAATAGAGTACAATCTCCGGCACCCTGGAATGTGGTTCGGGACCTAATAGAGCACCATCATTCTTAGGTAACCCCAAACTTGGACACTGTCCATCACATTCCGTGGCCCGGCAGTACTACCAAATGGCTTTTGCAATATCTAATTCTTATACCTAGTTTAACTATTTACACTGTTTCAGAAATATAAAATACGAGATGGCTTTCGACATTACAAGTTTCTATACAAAAGTTAAATGTCAAATTAGTAACCACTTGATCCAGGCTTCTGTGCATCTTCTTCTGAAATCTTTCTCTTTATTGCCTCCTCAACCATTTTCTTTCCTTCTTCCTTGTCTGGGTTTTCGGATGCAAACTTTAATGCATAGTCTGACATCATCTTTTGGTTTTCATTTACTTCATGATGCATCATCTTTGCTGTATAGTTGGCTCTCAAGTTGTTTATCTGCATTCGATGATTTTTGTTTGTTTCTTTTAGCATGCCTATTTCCCATTTTGCTCCACTTTTTCCTTCATAATGTTCCATATGCAACATCATGTACAAACCGCAACCTATTTTTTCCTTCTTTGTCCTCCAACTCATGTTTAAGATTGTTGGTTTTTTTTATTCATTAATTCATCTTCTTTCGGATGTAGATATCTAGACAAATGCCTTGCAAAAATAGCCATCTGAAAATTAAATTACAAAGTGTTAATTATAGACTAGTATCACAAGTGATATTCTGAATATCAAAAGTGATATTCTGAATATCACAAGTGATATTGTAATTATATTTGACACAAATAAATTATATATGAAGTATACAATATAGTTTTTCTTACCACAAGATCATAGTTCTCTTTGTACTTTCCTTCGTACGTTCCATCTGAATCACTGTTATCTATTATCACAGATGTTCCTTTGAGGATGTTGAAAACTATTAGGTAGTAATGTTCATGTGCTATGATTGGGAAGAAAACCTGTTATCATAAAATTATAAAAATGATGTAAGTTTTAAAATAATAGACTAAGTTCGTTGATTAATTTATAAAATTCATATGATATATCAAGTTAACGTCTTCAAATTGTAGCTTCCTTATATCGTCTTCCATCTGAATTGCAATCATCTTTGCAAACTCACGTATTGTTTATTTATCTTGGTAAGCATGCATTCTTGATTATCTTGTATTATTCCCGGCAGCTGCTTGATAATTAAAAACAAGTTAAATTAAGTTAATACATAAATACATTCAATTATAATACATTAATTTTAAATTAAATTTATCTTACCATCAATGATGTATAAAAGTAATGCCTTTTAATCTCTTTCTCTGATTCCCATTCTTCGTAATTTAGGATTGAAGCAAATGTGTCGATCACAGGAGTTTCAATTTTCAATCCTGGTGCTAGTGATTGGACATTCTTTCTCAGTAATCCTACACGTTGGCCGTTGAAAACTTGCTCTCTGTTCTTGACAATATCACAGGTGATAAGTATAAGAAACTACATATATTATTTATTTCTTTATGTATCACGGGTGATATTACTCATTTCTTTCATTTGTTAAAAAGAACATTTGAGGTATCACCTATGATAAATTCAAGTAAAGTTCATAAAAATTTAAAGTTAAACTTACGCTTCGTTTCCTTGCATACAGAAGATGCTTCTTGCCAAGAGTATTTCATCCTCTGTTAGCTCTTCTGTCGTGCTGACCTTTTTGTTTATATAGGGTGATTGCAGGCACCAAGATTGCTTTTCTTCATCATTTGATTCTGTTTTGTTGTATGGTTTTGACTCTACTACTGGGCTATCAAATCCTAGATCAAAGGTCGGCTGAGATCCTGGTGTGAACTCAAAATTGTGCTCCCTACTTTTACAACAAGATGGACTTGCTTGTTCCTTTTGTTTTTCTTTTTGTGAAGATGCACCTGCTTGTTCCTTTTGTTTTTCTTCTACGTTTTTCTGATTCCCAAGTGTCTGCCTTTCAGCCTATTAGAAAAGTTCAAGAAATTCTTCATCAGTTAATTCTTCAAGCGGTTTTGAAGCCATTTTGGCTTGTTGTTGTTTTATTTCTCTCAATTCTTTCTTAATTCATCATCAGTTATATCCAGTAATTCCTAAAAATAGATACATCATCATCAAGTTTTTTTTATCTTGAACTTTTTCGTCTTCATTCATTTTTTCATCTTCATTTTTTGACTTATTACCTTGTTTGTTTCATCTTTTTTTCCTTTATCATTTCCCGCAGCTTCATCCTTGTTTCTACTACTGACCTCGTCGTTTTCCGCAGCTACATCATTTTTGCTACTAATCCCCTCGTTGTTTGCTGCAGTTTCATCATTTCTAATCCCTTGTGCACCTTCATCTTCATCATAGTTTGATTCTGCATTATCGTCATTTGCGGCATCATGTTTGTCAGCTTCATCATCATCAACTATCATAGATTCTCCATTTTCATCTCCATGTTCTCTATTTTCATCTCCACATTCTGCTTTTTCATCTCCATTGTTATCATCTTCGTCATCACTTGTTCCAAATTTGATAGAGCTTGATTTTGTTGATGAATAGAACGGACTTCTTCCTTGGAAATTATCATTTGGGTTTCTGAAAATCTGCTTCAATCTTTCTCTATATTGAATAAGCCTTTGATCATTTCCAAAATTGACTAGATTTTCTTTGATTGTTTCTTCGAACAATTCTTCCTCACTCAAAATACCTTCTATTTTATCTTCTAACATCTGATAAATTTCCTGTAATTGAATTTAAATTTGAAGAAATCATCAGTTATACTTTAAATTTGAAGAAATCATCAGTTATAATCTAATATCACTAAAGATTTCATACACTCACCTCCTTTTGAGCAGTTTCTTCTTGTTGAGTTAGACCTCCTATAATGTCCACCATCCCAAAATATTTTATGTAATCCAGTTCTAGAGTCTCTCTATTTTTCAACAAGTTTGCGTTCCAGCTTTTGAAAGCTGGTACTCTTCTCGGAACGTTCATTCCATCAAACTTTGTATATTGTAAATATGCAAGCTGTTTCAACAACCATTTATCAGATAAAGCATATATAAAAAACATTAAACACATAGTATCACATATTATATTAAAAAACATTATCAAGTTTTTTTAAACTTTACTTGTATATATCACAGGTGATACTTCATAATGGTCTTTTTAACAAATGAAAGTAATAAATAGTATCACCTATTATACTTAAAGCAAAAATCATGTAAAAATAAAAAATATATGCATGTATATTTTTTCAATCATAACTTGTTATCTTAAATAAATTAAAAAAAATAAAAAATAAAAATAAAATAAAATCAAGAGTTACCATCAAGAATGTTACTGGGCTGTAATAGACAACCTCTGTCCTATCCCTCTTTCTGGTTGCCCAATCATTTTTTGATAATCTTGCACATTCATATACATATCTGCACCAATCTATTTCTCTCACATCATCTTCTTCAAGAACGTTTTTCAATACCGTGGGTTTTACAATAGAGCTGCTATCATATGCTCTGAAGGTATTTGCAACTAGCATCAAAAAGTTCATTCTGAGCATGAAGTCTGTGTTTCTTGTTTTTGTTATCTGCTTTGATATTGCATTTATTGTCAACTTGTTTTCATCTTTGAATTGATCTTTCCATTCTTCCTCAAATCGATCATTGTTTTCTCTTTGTCCTTCATTTCTTTCTAACCTCCTTGATCCCTTTGGTAACCCAAGAACTTCTTTCACCGTCTGTGGAGATATTTTTAAATTTCCCTTTGGAAGTCGAAGGTTCATTGTTTCTATGTCCAGGTTGTCTACTACAAAAAACGCCGGCTTTGTTGGTACTTCATTTATTGGAAAATCAATCAACTCTCCGAACCCCATTTGTCTTATAACTTTCTTTCTTTCTATGCTTAACCCATGCATTGCTTCAAAAAGGGGCCTAACTGTTGCCCCTGACCTCAACGTTGTATATACCTTTTGTTTCTTTTTTACATTTTTATCAATCCCTTTCTTTTCATCATCATCTGAATTATGCTCACCATCTTTTTCATCCATTTCAAAGTCTTTTTTATCATTCCCAGTTTCATCTGTTTTTCTTTTTCCTTTTGCTGTTTCACGCTTCTTGTCTTCAACTTCTTTCTCTATAGCTTTTTCAGCTTCTTCTTTCTTTGCATTAGCTTCTCTTTTTGTAGAAGCTTCTTTTTAAGCCTGTGGTATAATGTAAAGAAGGTTATAGGACATTAGCAGTTAGTTTATCACCAGTGATATTTATTGTATCACCAGTGTTATTTATTAATAATAATTTATTTTTAAATTTAACTAACCTGTTCTTTAGGTTTTTCCTCTGCTTCTTTCTTGTTTGCTGCTTCCTTTTCAGCCTTTTCTTGCCCACTCTCTAATTTTGCCGCCTCTAACCGTTGTTCCTTCATCAGCATTTTCATTTTTTTTCCTCTAACCTTTTTTGTTGCGCTGCTAATAGTGGATGCAAAGGTCCAAAACGTTTTTTTTCTTACATCCTAATCTTGGTAACTGTTTTCTTCTTTTTGGTTTTGTTTCCTCTGTTTTATGCTCTGCATTTTCATCACATAACAAATCGCATATAAGTTATCATTCTTTACATTTTCATTAGACAATATTGCACTTGGAGGAATTTGATAACTTAAATTTCTAAATTAGGATATACAATTAAATACACATACAACAGCTATTTCAATTTACACACATATCTGTTTTTGCTGATGATGCTCCGCTGTAAGCGGCGCAGCATAACCTCATATATCAAAGAACATGTACTTGCTAATCAATACTAATGACAGGGTATATTACAAAATGTACAACATAAGGTCTCATATCACAAAATCTAAGATCCCAAACAGTCAGTTCTTCAACAAACCTTTGATATACAACATAACCTCTAATCGACAACATAACCTCTTGTTTACAACACACTCTCTTATATCCCTGTAGATAACTTAGTCTAATAAACTAATCCTCAATAATCAGCTCATTATATCTTGTTTTTTTAAATATAATCTGTAATCTATTATTTCTTCACAAAAACTTAAAAAAATCTTCATAAATTGTATCCAAAACACTAAAAAAATACGAAAACAATAACAAGAAATAGTTAAATAAAATTAAAATGTGTGTCATACCATTATCCACATTTTCGACAATGTTCTTTCCCTTATCTAGTTTTACAGCTTTCGATTCATTCATCTTTATGTTTTTCAGAGTTCAATTCAGTAATTAGGTTTTGATTTTTAGAGATATAGATGGTGTGTGTGTGTTTTTTGTCTGGTGGGGCATGTTGCAGATCTAGCTGATAATGATGGATAACGATTGCTTATTGTTTTTACAATTCTATAGTTTTAGTCCTTCTATTTCTTATTTATTCTAATTTATGTCTACCATTTTTATATCATTGGTGATATTATTCTTTTTAATTGTTATATACATATATATATATATATATATATATATATATATATATATATATATATATATATATATATATATATATATATATATATCTTTTTTTTTTGCCAAATGTTATGTAACTCAAATTTAATAGTACATTTGGTTTAATTTTTTAGAATATGTATTGTTTTAAAAACATTAGTTAGACAGGACCTTGGAGAAGTAAGAAGATAATATGTTCGAAAAGAGCTTATTTGACAGCTTATTAGTTATCATCTGTGATACAAAATTAAACTAAAATTACAAGTGATACAAAATAACTTATTAGGTATCACCTGTGATACAAAATAAGTAAGTAAAGCATAAATAAGCAAAAACGCAAATTAAATTGAAAAACGGGCTCTTACGGGAATTAAACGAGCCTAAGAAAACCAAAAAATCAAAAATTAATCCTAGATGTGTAAATTTGGTTCCTAAAAGTCCTAAATCATTAAAATAATTTATTTTTTTGCTTTTTATTTTATTTTTAATGAATTAAAAACACTTTTGGACTAAGAATAATATTAAAAATACTAAATTAATACGAAAAATTATGAAAAGTTCTGGAAAACTACTTTAAGCTATAAGGAACTTAGGAAAAATAAAAAGGAATCGACAGCTTATTTGAATAAGCTGTGAATAAGTAAAAAGGGAAGTTAAGCTAAAAGGGAAAAAATTGGTTAAGTGAAATAAAGGTGCAAGCTATAACGAAAAAGACCCAAGGGCAGAGATGGTTGTGGTGTGTTAAACTGGTTGAGGATAGTAGAGGTCTGGGGTTCGAGCCTAGGCTCACCCTGGGCTTCCCAACTTCCCAGTTTTTTTTTTTTTTTTTTTTTTTTTTTTTTTTTTTTTTTTTTTTTAATTTTTTTTTATGAAACTTATTAATAAGCTAAAAATGAACAACTTTTGTGAAAACAAAATTTTTATAACTTGAGAAATAAGCTGGAAAAGGCAAATTAAGCAAACAGTAAACAAAGGAAATTAAAAGCTAAAGGTATCAAACTAATTAGTACACACAAGCTTCTACAAGCTTTTGTGTAATTCTAATAAGCTTCTAAGACCTAAAATATAACCTAATAAGCAGTTCTAAACTAAATTAAACTAACCTAATAAGTCAAAAACCTCAGAAACTAAATAAGCTAAAAACCAAAAGCAGTTAGCCAAACAGCCTGAGGGGGGATATTTAAGCTACCAAATAAGCCACTAAATCAATAAGCAAATGTATGAAAACTTAAAACAGATAAAGCTAAGCTACCAAAGAGCTTATCAGCCAAATTTCAGACATATTAGAGCTTATTAAGTGCTTAAAAATTAGCTGCTATGACAGTTAGTTAAAATAAACTGAAAACTGTTATACTTGTAAACAGACCTGATCTACTACTTTAGACACTAGATATAAGCTTCAATAAGCTATGAATTAAGCTGGGTACTATAAAACAACATTAAGTACTAACCAAAGAACTTATAAAACAATTTTCATACACTTTGAATTAAAAATGAGCCTAAAAAATAAGCTTATAAATAGACTACTAAGACTTGTTTTTGGCTTTTTGAAACTTTTTGACACAGACTTGTAAAAGGAAAACTAGGATATCACTTGTGATATTATTCATTTGATTGGTTTATGTGTAGACTTTTAAGCTTTTTTTTTTTTTTTTTTTTTTTTTTTTTTTTTTTTTTTTGGCTAAATACTTGTTGTTACACTAGCCCAATAAAGAAAAATAATTTGGGCTTAGTGACCAGCCCAAAGAGTTTGCGTAAACTGTAGTTACCTACTTACATTATGAGGTATCACCTATGATACAATATAACATATTAGCTATCACATGTGATACAAAATTGTTGATGCAAATAATGTTCTAAAAACGTTATTTATATCTTTCGATTACTTCACATTTTGAGGATGACAAAATGTGAACTCAAGTTACGTTAAAATTAACGTTAACAAGTTTTTAATCGGAAGATCCCGTTTCTACGCAAATCACTCTAGAACAAAGTTACAACTTGAACTAGTGATCAAAGAAGTGATTTTGTGTTCTTGAGAATTTACATTTTAAATGTGACAAAACATTTTTTCAAAAATATACATGACAAATTATTTTTGAAATATTAAGAAATGTTTTAATGGAAAAATTAGTTTGAAAATCATAACAGCTATTTCCCCCCACAAAATCAGCTCCAACCTTCCCCAAATAAGTTTTCACCAGAAAAGACAAAAATTGGAGCGTCTTTGTCTGGCACGGCTCCACGGTTCCACTAAATTTAGTGGAGCCGTATGGTATTTAACGGAGCCGTCCGTACAGATTTTTCTGTAACGTTCAGATTTTTTTTGCCTATAAATACCAACCCCTTTCACAGATTTTAGGCATCCTTTCACACACTAAACTTTCTGAGTTGAATACTCTCTTCACACTTTCTTTCTTTGATCTTTAGATTAGTTTTTTTCTTTTGTTCAAGAGTGATCCAATCATCCTTCAAGTGATCCTCTTCATACCTCTTCACTAGCAAGAGAAGAACACAAGTATCCAAGAAGATACAAGGTGTTATCATTCCTCTTCATTTGCAAGAGAAGAACTCAAGATCTTCAAGAAGATACAAGAGTTATAGTTGTTAGGTTTGGTTAACACTTGTTACATCCTTGTTGTATCCTAGTATACATCAAGATTATCTTTCTTTTGTGAGAGTGTGAGTGAAGATCATTGTGATCTTAAGAGATAGTGAAGATCTCTTGAAGCCATTGGGCTTGTGTGTGAGTAGTCAAAGGATCTAGAGTAGTTAGATTGAGTAGAGTGAAGTGAGAGTTGATCTTTGTGATCTTGTTGAGATCTTGGTGATCTCTTGAAGCCATTGGGCTTGTGTGTTTGGTCACGTGGACCTTGGTAGATTGGTGCTAGCTAAGATTAGCACTCGACATCTAGCTTAGTGTCGGTAATAGGATAAGCGACGTGTACGGTTTTCTACGCCTTAAGGGAGGTTGTTGACATAGTGCTTGAAACTCTCGAGTGTGGTACTCGGGGAGTGGAGTAGGGCGAAGAAGAGCTTCGTAGCTGAACCACTATAAATCCTCTGTCTCGGTTTGATCTTTCCAACTCTACTCTTTACTTTTATTATTTATCATTAGTTAGAATAGTGTCTAGTTCATATTGGTGTTGATTGATTACATATAAAAGTTCGAATCAAAGTTTCCAATATCATACTTTTAAAACAAGATTTTTAAAAGGATTTTAAACCGGTAAACTATTCAACCCCCCTTCTAGTTTCCCACAATTGGTATCAGGAGCCACGTCAGTCAAGATTTTAAAGTATATTGTATTTTAAAACTTGAATCGATCAATGGACTCCGACAAATATCTAGAAGGGAAATCTATGCAAAGACCACCACTTTTCGAAACCGATTGTTTTATTTATTGGAAAACGAGATTCGAAACGTATGTGAAGTCAAAAGACATTGATCTTTGGCATGTTATTATCGAGGGTGACTTTCAACCTATTCAAAAGAATCCGGAAACTAAAAAGGATGAAATAGTTTCTTATGATAAACAAAGTGATGAATTAAAAAGGAAATTAGCCAAAAATAATGAGGCTAAAATGATGATTTATAATGCTTTGCCTAAAAAGGAATTTGAAAGAATTTTTATGTGTAATACGGCAAAAGACATTTGGAAAACTTTGTTAGTCACTCACCAAGGTAATAACCAAGTCAAAGAGAACAAGATAGATCTTCTTGTTCAACATTATGAACAATTCTCCATTTCGGAGGATGAGTCAATAGATAATGCTTTTGCTAGATTAAATACTATTATTACTAGTCTTAAAGCTCTTGATGAAGGTTACTCTAACAAGAATTATGTTAGGAAGTTTCTTAGGGCTCTACATCCTAAATGGAGAGCAAAGGTTACCGCCATAGAAGAATCAAAGGACTTGGCGATGTTGTCACTCGATGAACTTATAGGAAACTTGAAAGTTCACGAGATGATAATTAAGAAAGACTCCGACATAGTCAAAGGCAAAGGCGAGAGAGTTAGATCTCTAGCATTGAAAGCCAAGAAGGAGTCTAGTGATGAGGAATGTTCGAGTTCCGATAGTGAAGATGAGGAATATGCATTAGCGGTTAGGGACTTTAAAAAGTTCTTTAGGAGAAGAGGTTGGTTCGTTAGGCAACCTCGTGATGAGAAGAAGACATCACAAAAGAACCATGTTGAATAGAAAGGGACAAGTGATAGGAAATGCTTTAGATGTGGAGATCCTAATCATCTCATTGGAGAGTGTCCCAAGCCACCGAAAGTCAACAACCAACGAGCTCTCATAGGAGGCTCCTGGAGTGATAGCGGTGATGATGAAGAAAAGAAGCCCAAGGACGAAACATGTCTAATGGCTCATGCTTCAAATGAGGTACGTTACGACTACCCTAATTTCATAGATGATAATTTGTCAATAGATGATAAAAACTAAATGACGAACATAATAATCTATGCAAAATAGTCTCAAAAATGTTAAGTAGAAACAAATTATTAAAATCAAAATTGCATGAACTAGAAGTGAAAATGTTAGAACTAAAGGATCAAGTCAAAGGACTTGAAAGATATAAAGAATTAGACATAGGATGTGAGTCATGCATAAATCTTAAAGTTAAAAATGAAAAACTCAAGGAAAACACAATTAGAATTACTAGTTTTGAAAAGGAAACAGAAAATGCTTTGACAGATAAAACTAATCAAGCAAAATCTATTAAAACCTCAAACTCTGTCAAAACTCCAGACGGCATCACTAAAGGTACCAACGGCTCCATTAAAGTTAACGGAACCGTGGTACCGTCCGACACTGGAGACAGAACTGAGTCAAATTTCAAAAATAAATCAAGTCCTAAACCAACTAACATTGTTGTTAATGGTACAAAGGTCTCTATTGCTAGTATAGAGGAAGTTAAAAGATTCTACAAACCTATGTCAAACCCCAAACCTAGATTTGTAAAATCTGACACTAGGTCTAAGACTCCTCCACCTAGAAAAACAAACACTCCCAAACCTCGGTCAAGAACTCCTCTACCGAGACGTAACTTTAAAAGACAAAGCTTTCCACGTGAATATCCCGTAACTTGGAATGACCATCAACTACAAAGTTAATTGCCATGGGAAATTTGCCCACCATTCCAACATCCTAACCACATGCGAATGATGCATGGGATGTTTAATGCTAACCACTTTGGACCCATGAGATATTGGGGACCAAATGTTTGAATGTTTATCTTATGCAATAGATATGCTTGAGAATCGACTTGGAGCCTGACGAATGGGTCAAGGATAGTGGATGCACTAACCACATGACGGGCAACCGAAGTCTATTCTCATCATACAAGGCATACAACGGAGGTAATGTCACTTTCGGTAGCAAACTTAAGGGCAACATTATTGGCAAAGGTACGATCACTCAAAACTCCCTCACTATTAGAAATGTTGAGAATGTAGATAACTTAGGATTTAATTTGCTTAGCATTAGTCAAATGGTAGATAATAAGTGTAGAGTTATATTCTCTGAAGAGGGTAGTGAGATCATTAAGGATGGTAAAACCATAGGCAAAGGAGTTAGGAGAAATGGCTTATTTGTTATGAAAATAGGAAATAAGCCTCAGGATAGGATATGCTTAGCAACCATAGATGATAACTCCACTCTATGGCATAGGAGATTAGGTCATGCCAATATGCGCTTGATACAATCATTGGCGTCTAAGGAACTAGTTAGAGATCTACCTAAGATTAAGTTTGATCAACACTTTTGTGACGCTTGTAAAGTTGGAAAACAAGCCCATTCTAGTCACAAAGCTAAGAATATAGTCTCGACCTCTAGATGCCTAGAACTCCTTCATATGGACTTATTCGGTCCATCCGCCGTACGGAGCTACGGAGGAAACTACTACACCTTAGTAATAGTTGATGACTACACTAGGTACACTTGGACTAGATTTCTTAAGAATAAGACTCAAGCCTTTGAGGAATTCGAGGTTTTTAGTAAGAAAGTCCAAAATCAACTAGGATGTACAATAGTTTCAATTAGGACGGATCATGGTCGGGAATTTGATAATGAAGTGCAATTTGGAGTATATTGTGATGCTAATGGTATTACTCACAATTTCTCAGCTCCACGCACTCCACAATCAAATGGGGTAGTAGAGCGGAAAAATCGTACTCTACAAGAAATGAGTAGAACGATGTTGAATGAACAATCAATTCCGCAAAAGTTTTGGTGTAATGCGGTGGACACCTCAACTTACATACTTAATAGAATTTTAATTAGGCCTATCCTAGGAAAAACCCCATATGAAATCATGAAAGGTAGAAAACCTACTCTTGATTACTTTAGAGTATTTGGAAGCAAGTGCTTCATACTAAACACTAAAGATTACCTCACCAAGTTTGACCCAAAGTCTTACGAAGGTGTCTTCATAGGATACTCCCAAAATAGTAAAGCTTACATTGTCCTAAATAAGGAAACAATGAAAGTCGAAGAGTCACTCAACGTGACATTCGATGAAAGCCCTCCACCAACTAAGACATCACCCTTGGTGGATGATGACTTAGATGAGGAACAAGCCATTAAGGTTAATGGCAAGAAAACCTTAGATGATGACATTGAGGATGAAATAGTTAAAGTTGACGTAATTGTCAATGTTAAGGAATCCAAGAACCATCCTATTGAAAATGTCATAGGAAACCTAAACCAAAGAACCCTTAGGTCACAAGCTCAAAACAAAAGTAATTTCTTTTGTTTTATATCAACTGTAGAACCTAAGAATGTTGGTGAAGCGATTAAGGATGAAAGTTGGATACTTGCCATGCAAGAAGAACTTAATCAATTCACCGCTAACCAAGTTTGGGAGTTGGTACCTCCTCCTAGGAATCAAACCATCATAGGAACTAAGTGGGTGTTTAGGAATAAACTCGACAAAAATGGCGTCGTGACTAGGAATAAGGCAAGGTTGGTAGCACAAGGCTATAACCAACAAGAAGGAATAGATTATGATGAAACCTATGTACCTGTAGCTAGATTAGAATCTATTAGAATACTCCTTGCCTATGCGTGTGCCTTAGACTTTAAATTGTACCAAATGGACGTGAAAAGTGCATTCCTAAATGGTTATATCAATGAGGAGGTATATGTTGCTCAACCTCCGGGATTCGTTGATTTCTGATGAAGCGAAAAGTGTACCGCTTTTAAGGGGTCATTTAAGCCCTAAATCGTATTTATTTGATCAAATATTGCCCTAAATCGTTCCTTTTGTCATTTTAGGTACTTTTGAGGAGAAATCTGGAAAAGGAGGCATTTTGGACGTTTTTGGAGCATAAAAGTGAAGAAAACGACAAAGTCTCAAAATTGTGCTAAAAGTTACCTTTGACGGCGTCAGGATTAACCCTGGACGGCGTCATGGCTTGGAAAAAGTGGTGGATGTGAAAATTACTCATGATAAGCCAGAGAAATTTGCATGAAATTCTGACGGCGTCACGCTTTAATGTGATCAAGGTCGTCACGGCTTAATTTAAAGTGGGACGGCGTCACCCCTAAATCTGACGGCGTCAAGCCTTGATAAGCCAGAAAGGATTTTTGAGAGCTAAAGAGGGACGGCGTCAAGAAGGCCATCCGGGAACCCTAAAAGCGGCGAGGTGACGGCGTCACACTCCATAACGTGACGCCGTCAGATCTGAAAGTCTATATATAGTTTTCTAATTTTTTGTCATTAGTGTGGAACTTATTGGGGAACTTTGTGTGTACGAACCCTAGACGATTTTAGCAGCTTTTTCAAGGCTTTTTGCCTTGAGATCTTCCATGTTACATTGAAGATAAGTTATCAATTAATCATTCAATATGTCTATGTGTTGTTTGATTCTATCTTGTTCTTGTCTTTTGTTTAACATGTTAGGCTAGATTTATCTTGTGTTTGCTTAGATCTAATGAAACCTAGCTATTGATTATTGGTTATTAGTGTGTTATTAGTTGTATTGGATGATTGTTCATCTATGTTAGGCTTAAGAAAACTGGCTAACTTCCTATTCGGTAACTTGCTTGAACGTCTTAAGAAGCATGAACCAATGCGTACTAAGGTTTTTATGGTTGTATTTAATGCACAAGCGAATTCTAGTGATCCCATGTTAGGAGCTTCCTAGCCGGCTCGACATAGGAGTGAAGTAGGAGCTTGTAGAGTTGGGGAAGTACGTACGCCACCCCACGATTGGTATTAAGGAATACACCCGTCATCCACGCGATTAATGCACACTAATTAACCGGTAAAATATAGTTAGGGAGTAAGGAAATCTAAGTAAACACATTTCTCTCCACATAAGTTTTCACCACCTTTTCATTTTCTGTTATTTTATTTTATTTGCATTCGTAGTAACTTGGGTTAGTTGACTAGCAACTAATTCCGCCCACTCTTTCAAACCCGAGATTTTACTTGCTTTCATAAAAAATTATAAAAACATAAAAAGAATCTTCTCTCACCCTTAGACCTATTAGAGTAGTTTTTCATACCTAACGAACACTATTCCCTGTGGAGAACGATCAATCCCCCGTACTTACCACTACACTATACTACATCGGTCAGGTACACTGCCTGGTGGGGTTGTAAGCCTCTTGAGATCCCTCGAGAGGTAAAACCTATTGTAAGGTTGCAAAACCACGCATCAAGTTTTTGGCGCCGCTGCCGGGGAATAGTTATTGTTTAGGTTGAATTTTTATTTTATAGGTCTACTCACTAGATTCCTTTCTAGTGATATTTTTATTTTATTTTTCTAGGTTTTCTTTAGTCTATCTATTTTCTTCGTTTATTTGTTCGTAACCATTACCATTCGACATCATGGAAGATGGTAATATCCTTAATCCCAACAACCCACCACCACAACAACCACCACCTCCTAGAACCCGTACTTTAGGAGAGTACTCCCGTCCTAGCCACCATGGCTATCGAAACACCATTGAGCTCACTCAAGGAGCCAATGTCACTCCCTTGCGATCCGACACCATCCGGTTGGTGCAAAGCGGATGCGCATTCCATGGACTTCGTTCTGAAGATCCTAATCAACATCTCAAGGACTTTCTCAAAATTGTTGATTCTATAGACCTTGATGTTGCCACTCGAGAGACGACCCGACTGCGTCTCTTTCAATTCTCTTTGCGGGACCAAGCTAGTCAATGGCTAGAGCGTCAACCCGCAGGATCCATCACCTCTTGGGATGATCTCACCACTCGTTTCCTTGCTCAGTTTTTCCCACCAGGAAGAACTACCAAGCTAAGGAATGATATCTTGATGTTCCAACAACGTCAAGGCGAAACCCTCTACGAGGCATGGACTCGATTCAAGGACTTACTCCAAAAAGTCCCTCACCATGGCTTTGAACTTTGGCTCCAAGTCCAAATCTTCTATGACCATATCAATCTCTCCACGAGGCAAACCATTGACCAATCGGCCGGTGGTAAGCTACGTGATCTAAGTGCGGAACAATCATGGGCTCTCCTAGAGGATCTTGCTCTTTATGACAACGAAAGTTGGAGTGATCCCCGTGATTTGAATAAAACGGTCAAGGCAATATCTTTGCCTTCGAACAATTCAAGCACTTCCGACCATAGGATCATAGAACTTGAAGACCAAGTCAAGTTTCTTATGAAATCCTACGAGGCTCCTAAACCTTCAAGCCAAGTGAACAAAATCACTTCTTCGTGTAAATTATGTAGTGGTCCCCACGATACTCATGATTGCATAACTCCCCAAACAGGCTTTCAAAGAATTCGCATCCTCGCGAATCGATAAGGCGGGAGATAAGTGGCTCACTACTGATTATGGACACAAGAATTCCGAAGATAGGTATGAGGCATGGAAGAGTAAGCCAAATTTTAGTTGGAACCAAACTCGAAGCGTATCATTCAATGACTCTACCCCACTCACCTGGTCTGAACATTATCCTCAGCAAAATACGCATAAACAACAAAATCGCGAGGAATCACTGCAAAAATTCATTCTCTCTCAAGAAACACAGCTCTCCAAACTTGAGAATCAATTCAGACAACAGCAAGTTGATATGAACAACAAGGTTGATAACCTGTTAAAGGTTATCAATGATCGCCTCGCTGGCAGGTCAACTTGTGAGTTGGCACGAGTTAATGAGATCAAATCTGTCACGGTGACTCACCAAACACCCCCTCCTGTAAAAATCAAGCACCCTAGTAAACTCTTCAAACACATATCACAAAACGGAAAAGAAACTGGAGATACTCATACCCCTTCGAAACCTCTCCACTTCGTGAACACCATTACAACAATACCTGCTCCTAAACCCAATCTGGACCAACAATCAACCGAGAATGTGGACAATGAAATGGAGGGTGAAGTTCCCGAAAAGAACCCCGAGGCGCCCGACGACTATCTAGACTCACCAAAAAATTCGAGTATAAGAGAGGTGAGTGATGAGGAGGGCTCGGAAGAGAAATCCGAAATGCCTCATGGGCTCCCATTACTGCTAGACCGCCCCCTGGTGGAGGAACTTGAGAGGGGCACAACAAAGTTGCCTATGGGATTTGGAGAGAGAATAGAGGATGGCGCTCCCAGGGTCTTTAAGATATCTTGCACCACTAGGAAAAAGTTCATTAAAGATGCCTCCATAAACCCCAATTCTTCTATGAATGCAATATCCCTTTCTCTATATAACGAAGCCTTCACCGAACAGGTCAAATATGAAGGGTCTAATATCATGGGGGTGATAAGGAGGGTACCAATTGTGATAGAAAAGTTCCTCTTTCATATCGAGTTAACTGTAATTAATAACATGAACTCTATCATCAGCCCATCCTTAACTGGCCTTGTTCTAGGCAAACCATTCATAAAAGCAACGGGAGTGATACTCGATGAGGATGATAGGAGTGCATTATTTACCGATGGTGTCAAGAAAGTGATTTTTCTGGATGGCTGTGAAGAAGTGTATGAGTATCAACCATCAGCATGTGGTAAAACATGGGGGCTATGCGGTAGAAGGCCTGGCCGAATTAAGCGATGTGATCCGAATAATCTCAAAATACTTTGCATGATTGGTCACAAGCATTTTTATAATGTTTACATCGACACATGTTTACCCAAAAATGTGATGTCCCTGTTTCATTATAACAACATTTGCAGATGGGGAATGATTCATAAAGGGAAGGACGACATTGGCATAGATGATGATGTACAGGTGTTTGTAGGAAACATGACATTCACTATGAGCTTCGCAATCGTCGATAGTATCGAAAAGTACATCGATCCCAGGTTATCACAAGTTGTTTTTGGGGCACCTTTTTGCAAGGCCACAAGCTTGGTTGTGGACGAGCTCAATGGGATCATGACTTTCACCGATGGGATTAGGGAAATCTCATACCAAACGCCTTACAAGATGAGAGAATTCAAGGAGATTGATTATGAAGGGCTCGATGGGTTAAGTTCCCAACTCGTGTTATGTGATGATGATGTGAGAAGGGGATGTAAGGACACTTTGGACCTGTCAAGTGGATTCTTTAAGCATGATAAGGAGCTTAGTTCTAAATACCGAAACAATCCTTTTGATCTCGAGGACCCGAAATACCTTTACTATGAAAGTGATTCTGATAGAGAATCAAAGGAAAATGGCCTAGGAACCGTGACCAATGATGGAATCACGTAATGTACGTGACTTTGAGTCTAGCTACAAGACTCGTTAATAAAGAAAAGCGCTTCTTGGGAGGCAACCCAAGCTTTATTTGCTTTGTGTGTTTATTTAATTGTTTGTTTGATTTTATTTGTTTCCGTATGTGTGTTTAATTTTTATTATTATTGATTCATGTTCAAAATTAATTTGTGAAAATGCTTTATCTTGTTTTTAACTTCGTCTTAACTACATATAAAGGTATTTTGCAAAAGTTAAGTGTAAGGGAAATCCAAATCGGTTTATTAGAACACAAATAAACATGAATCATAATAATAATAAATTAACATACATATTAGTGTTTGTTTGAGTCAAATGCTTGTATCGAGTCATAATGATGTTTTGCAGGAATTCCAGGAAGTAAGGTATAGGTTTTTCCAAAAATTTTCCGGAAACGTAACATGAGAATTCTGTCAGATCATTTCTGACGGCGTCAGGAGTTACAACCTGACGGCGTCAGATTTAATTTTCTGAAAATTTTTGAAAGTTTTGTTTTCATAAAAAGTTTTTATTAAATCTCTAACTTATAATCTCCAGGAATCTGCAAAATTATCATTCCACAAGCATTATATCCTTATATATAGATTTTATCCCGCCGATGTTATGCAGGTTTTCGTGTTTGTTTTCTCAGGTTTAACAGGTTATTTTGGACAAGGAAATGTATGTGGAATCAAGCTTTTGGCGATGCTTTAGTCTTGGAGCTTCTACATTCTCTTTGGAAGAAGATCTAACCGTGTTACTTCATTATCCACCGAGCGAATCAGGGGAGTATTTGATTTCATTCTTTTACTTTATGGTTTTACATCTTGTTATTTGAACATTGGGGACAATGTTCATCTTAAGTGTAAGGGGGGGTAAAAGTACGATTAGAGAATGCTATTACGCTTGATTTTTGTTTGTTTAATAATGGATGTGTAATAAAACTGAGAGAAATACCTGTTAGGGCAATTTTAGTACCAAATTTAAATTTTTTTACAACATATAGGAGTGAAACTTTGATCTTAATGAGCGTCTCATGGATAGGAGTTATATGACTAGCACAAAAACCGTACCACTAAATTTTTTTTTCCACCCCCAAATATGTGAGGTTCGCCCCTAGAATTGGTAGGAAAAGCATTTATGCTATGATGTGTGTACCGGTAGCACTTAGATTCTAGAACTTGCGTTAGGACCATTCCGAGGCCACAAGTGAGACTACATTCGTGTAGTTAGATTTACTACATGATAAGAGGCATTAGGATTAACCCATTGTTTTACACCTGTGTTTTTGTTATAATTACGTTGGCTACATTGGTCAAGTAATTCTCCCACACCCTTTGCGTTGTACTCATTTTTAGTACACGATACCCCTAGTACACCCCTCAGAGCCTATCTTTTCGTTTTGACCTTTAAGCATTTTACTTAAAGGAAGAATTTGTTACACCCCACTTAAATGTACACCCAAATCGCCTTAGCCTACCTTGTATGCACTCATTTTTAGTGCATTATTGTTACAACAATTGTTTAAACCCAAGTTAATTATCTAATTGATTACATGGTTGCTAAGTCGAGTCATATCCTTGTACATATTGTTTTGGGACGATTGGGACTCATGGGTAAAGTACTAGTGTAATGGAGTAATGGGGAAGAACATCATTTATTACCCCCATATGTGCTAAATATTTTAAAAGTACTCCAAGTGTTTTGATTATCTTAATTCTAGTCATTAGAATAGTAATTTGTAAAGTTATGTAAAAGTTCAAGTGTAAGGGGAATGCAACGCCCCTATGGTGTATTATTTTGGATGGTAGGGCAAAAGTGTATGCAAAAAAAAAAAAAAAAAAAAAAAAAAATCGAAAAAATCAAGAAAAATAAAAAAAAAAAAATGAGAAAAAGAAAAGTAGAAAAATCATACGGACTACCATCCCGTTTTATTTTATGTTTATTTTATGTTTTTGTTATTTTGTTTTTAGCTTAAGATTGAGCCGAGTCTTGGCTTAGCAACATTGTATAGTACATGTAATTAATCAAGATCTTTAACTCGCCACCAGTAAAATATCCTTTATCCAACAAAACCGTGTTTTCCTTTTCCCTACACCTAACGTTATAACCCGTTTAAAAGCCCTCTTTGATAGTTTATCTTAGGTGCTTACGCCTAGTGGAGGAGGTTTTCGATCCTTTCCCAAGCCTATGGTAATCTATTTGCTATGACAGGTAGTGAGAGATATTATCCGTTTTCATTTATGAGATTTATTTTGATGACACTTGAGAGATGTGAGTATCTAAACACTACTTGTGAGGTGCTAGTTTGTAATCTCCGTGCTTATTATGATTAAAGTGGAACGACCATTTGTTGCAATTACTTTTATGTTAGCATTAAATGACCCCTAACTTGTATTTTGATTAGAATAAAAGCACATTTGTTTGAGGACAAGCAAATCTCAAGTGTAAGGGTATTTGATGAAGCGAAAAGTGTACCGCTTTTAAGGGGTCATTTAAGCCCTAAATCGTATTTATTTGATCAAATATTGCCCTAAATCGTTCCTTTTGTCATTTTAGGTACTTTTGAGGAGAAATCTGGAAAAGGAGGCATTTTGGACGTTTCTGGAGCATAAAAGTGAAGAAAACGACAAAGTCTCAAAATTGTGCTAAAAGTTACCTTTGACGGCGTCAGGATTAACCCTGGACGGCGTCATGGCTTGGCAAAAGTGGTGGATGTGAAAATTACTCATGATAAGCCAGAGAAATTTGCATGAAATTCTGACGGCGTCACGCTTTAATGTGATCAAGGTCGTCACGGCTTAATTTAAAGTGGGACGGCATCACCCCTAAATCTGACGGCGTCAAGCCTTGATAAGCTAGAAAGGATTTTTGAGAGCTAAAGAGGGACGGCGTCAAGAAGGCCATCCGGGAACCCTAAAAGCGGCGAGGTGACGGCGTCACACTTCATAACGTGACGCCGTCAGATCTGAAAGTCTGTATATAGTTTTCTAATTTTTTGTCATTAGTGTGGAACTTATTGGGGAACTTTGTGTGTACGAACCCTAGACGATTTTAGCAGCTTTTTCAAGTCTTTTTGCCTTGAGATCTTCCATGTTACATTGAAGATAAGTTATCAATTAATCATTCAATATGTCTATGTGTTGTTTGATTCTATCTTGTTCTTGTCTTTTGTTTAACATGCTAGGCTAGATTTATCTTGTGTTTGCTTAGATCTAATGAAACCTAGCTATTGATTATTGGTTATTAGTGTGTTATTAGTTGTATTGGATGATTGTTCATCTATGTTAGGCTTAAGAAAACTGGCTAACTTCCTATTCGGTAACTTGCTTGAACGTCTTAAGAAGCATGAACCAATGCGTACTAAGGTTTTTATGGTTGTATTTAATGCACAAGTGAATTCTAGTGATCCCATGTTAGGAGCTTCCTAGCCGGCTCGACATAGGAGTGAAGTAGGAGCTTGTAGAGTTGGGGAAGTACGTACACCACCCCACGATTGGTATTAAGGAATACACCCGTCATCCACGCGATTAATGCACACTAATTAACCGGTAAAAGATAGTTAGGGAGTAAGGAAATCTAAGTAAACACATTTCTCTCCACATAAGTTTTCACCACCTTTTCATTTTCTGTTATTTTATTTTATTTGCATTCGTAGTAACTTGGGTTAGTTGACTAGCAACTAATTCCGCCCACTCTTTCAAACCCGAGATTTTACTTGCTTTCATAAAAAATTATAAAAACATAAAAAGAATCTTCTCTCACCCTTAGACCTATTAAAGTAGTTTTTCATACCTAACGAACACTATTCCCTGTGGAGAACGATCAATCCCCCGTACTTACCACTACACTATACTACATCGGTCAGGTACACTGCCTGGTGGGGTTGTAAGCCTCTTGAGATCCCTCGAGAGGTAAAACCTGTTGTAAGGTTGCAAAACCACGCATCAATTTCGAATATCCGAATCATGTTTATAAACTCAAGAAAGCACTCTATGGTCTTAAGCAAGCTCCCAAAGCTTGGTATGATAGACTGAAAGCATTCTTGATTGAACATGAATATACCATGTGAGTGGTAGATAACACACTTTTCACAAAGAAAAGAGATTCACATCTCATCATTGTTCAAATATATGTTGATGACATTATATTTGGCTCAACTTGTCCAGAACTGTGCAATGATTTTTCTAAAATCATGCATGACGAGTTTGAGATGAGCATGATGGGCGAATTAAATTTCTTCCTTGGTCTACAAATTAAGCAAATGGAAGATGGTATCTTCTTTAATCAATCTAAGTATAGTAAGGAAATGCTTAAGAAGTTTAGTTTAGAAGAGTCTAAGCCCATGAAAACTCCCATGTCCACGGAAATAAAACTCACGAAAGATGAAGAAGGTGAGTCCGTGGATAGCACTAAGTATAGAGGTATGATAAGTAGTTTACTATACCTCACGGCAAGTAGGCCCGACATCATGTTTAGTGTCTGCCTTTGTGCTCGCTTCCAAGAGGATCCCAAAACCTCTCACCTTGAAGCGGTTAAGCGTATCTTCCGATACATTAAAGGCACTATACACTTGGGGTTATTTTATCCCAATGGGACCGGTATAGAAACTGTTGTTTATGCCGACTCTGATCATGCGGGAGATTACGTGGATCGAAAAAGCACGAGTGGCGTTTGTACCTTCATGGGTTGTTGTCTAACTTCTTGGTTCTCCAAGAAACAAACGGCTCTTGCTATCTCCACTACCGAAGCCGAGTACGTAAGCGCCGGAAAGGCATGTCAGCAAGCACTATGGATGAAACAAGCCCTTAACGACTATAGCATACACTTAGATGATGTTCCTATTATGTGTGACAATAAAGGTGCTATTGACTTGAGCAAAAACCCTGTCCAACACTCCCGTACTAAACACATTGAAATTCGCCACCACTTCCTTCGCGATAATGTTCAAAAAGGAAATATTTCCATTGAGAAAGTTCCTTCTCAGGACAACATCGCTGACATACTAACCAAACCTCTCAAACAAGAATCCTTTAACTACCTCCCTCTAGGTCTAGAAATGATGGAACATATTCCATAAATCTCATGACTCTTGAAGTCATCCCGTGTGTCTCGTCTAGTCTAGTTTAGGAGCGCCTAGTCATAAGAATTTGTTAGGCACAAATTCTTTCCTCGTGTCAAAAGATCTCACTAAAACAGCGAGACTTATTCGTCAAAAATCAAAATGGGACAGAAAACAGTCCCAGCAGATCATGGCTCCACTAAATGTGGCACGGCACCATTAAAATTAACGGAGCCGTGGAACCGTGCATCTGGAACATTCCGTATTTCAGTCCCCTTTTCCCACATTACTCATTCCAAACCCTCAAAACCTCAGCAATTGCTGTCATAACCTAACCTCACAACCCAAAACTCAATTACACCTCTTCAAGATCATATTCAAGACATTGATTTCAAGATCCTCAATCATTTTACCCTTTTCAACATAAGTTGTAAGTTTTATCACTTTAATTAATTTCTAATTTAGAGTCTAGGGTTTGTTCATTGATGAAAATTGAATTGGGGATTTTCACCTTTTTCTAGGAATGCTTTAAAATTAGAAGTCATCAACACTAAAACACCCCAATTCCATCATTTTTAAAATCTCACAAAATTAGGATCATGAAATTGTTCTTCTTCATGCATTGTTGATGCAAACTAAAAACACTTTCTCATGCATTCATGATCTCACAAATATTATTCGAATTACATAATCAATATGTACTTTTCGACATATTTGTTTGAGCAAAAGTAAAATCAGGAGTGTTTCGGTAATCTCATTATTTTTCTTTTGAGTCGAGATTACTGCATCTCCACATAGTCTGCATATAGGCACACACTAGGCACGTGTTGTATGCAACTAGTCTTTGTTCTAAATTTTTCTTAAAATTTTCTTATAGGACACAAAAATGTCTCATGAATATGATTTTGATCATCTCCTAACCAATACCTATACACCCGAAATCTCACGTGAATCCACTACACCCGGTAACCACATTCGTGCCTATGTCAATCTTGAAACCCGTCGATTTCATGAAGGCCGTGTCATTGATCCGTCCCTAGTTTACCACCGGGACATCAACACTTCCTTTAGAGCTATAGGATTCGATTGTCTACTCCACATTAACGAGTACATTTGTCCTCGCTTTGTGTTGGAGTTCTTCCGACAAGTTGAACTCGTACGTAACGAGGATCAATCCTTGTCACTTTGGTTTTGGGTCAAAAACTTCAAATACGTTCTAACTCTTGAGCAATTTGCTCAAATCCTTAGAATACCCAATCATGGGCAATGTGCCTATACTGAGGATTGGTGTCATGAGTCTCTCTTTCACTATCGTGAGGAGAATAGTCCGTACTGTTCGTACATGCCCTATCCAACCGAACTAACCAAACTCATTCGTACTCTTAAGTACCCCTCTTACCCTAATCCAACGAAAATTCATTTGGAAGAGGTTCGTCATGAACTACTTTCTTGGGCAGTCATCCTGCGAGAAAATGTTCTAAGTCTCACAGGAAATCGTGAGCAACTCCCGGCGTGTTGTGCTCATATGATTTACTGTCTCTTAACCTAACAACCATACAATCTCGCTTACTTCTTCGCTAAGCGAATTGTTCATCTCAAGGGTAACAAGAATAAATTGATATCTTATGGGATGTTCCTAACCCGTCTCTATCACCACTTCATGACCATTCACCCTTACCTTCATGGTCCTCAATACTCCCTCTTCACACCTGTCATGAAACCCATTACCGAGTCATATGTCTCAACCATCCTCATTTCCGAATCTACCACCCTCTATGCACCCTTTGATGATCCAAATCATGCGAATGAGACAAATGCTCAAGACGAGAGTGTGAAAAGAAGGGGGAATGCTCAAGTCATAAATAGTTAGGAAGAGATTTATGTCTCTCACTAGGGTTTATTACTAATAGATAATATTAGGAATTAATGCTCAAATTATCTTGCATGCTTACATGAATATTCTATGTGATATTTGGATGATATCTTATCTTGTCCTTTATGCTTGCATGCTTATGATTATTTAAGTACATTGCGTGATCATCTTTATGTGCTAGATGTAGCATTGTATGGATATATTAGGAAAATAAGTACCTAGTGAGTTGAGGCACTCTCATTTCCAGGAATTATTTCCCCTAGAGAATATCCCTCTAGCTGCCTAAAACTAGCCTGCAAAGAAATTTTCGTGCCAACAGTGTCACGGCACCACTAAATAGGGACGGAACCGTTAAATTTAACGGTACCGTAGGGTATTTAACGTAGCCGTGCACCTGTATAACGGATTTTCCCTATTGCTCCTACCTCCCTATCACCCTAACCCCATACCTGCAAATCTTGCACCCTCACATACACCCTAAGATTCCCTTGCTACCCCCTAACACCCTTCCTTTCACTTTAATTCAAATTTCACCCAACTTGCCTATATAAGGCCACATCATTGCAAGATTACCTTGCTCATCATCTTCAACCTCACATCACACTAACACCATGTCCTCACCACAAGGATCAACAACCCACATCTCAAAGAAACCTAGGATAACCGTAAGACCACCTTCCAAACCACTCTTTGTTGATCTTACAAAAGATGATGAAGCAATGACACCACCTTCCCAAGCCACTCCACACTCACCATCACCACCTTATGCACCCTCTAAAACATCCTCTACCTACACAACATCTTCATCATCCTTCTACACTACATCATCAATGGAGTACACACCACCCTCCTTAACTCCATTGGACAATGCCATGCCAATCTCACCTCCAACAAACCTACCACAATCACCACCTCCTATCATGGCACAACCCAACCAATCACATCCCTTTGAGTTACATAGTGCAAATTGCCTATGTTGTCTCCATAAACGTAATCTCATCTACTTCTTAAGAGACGAGATTCATTTCATGTTCTACTTTATAGAACATCTATTAACACCACCACCACTTCAAATGGGGCCTCAATCTCCACCACCTCCTAACCAAAACAACTAAACACTTACTTGTTTAGTCCTCCACAATAAACCCATAGGACCCCTCTTGGAAATGAAGCTTGCCTCTAGTAATTAGGAATTTAGGCTTCTTGTTATCTTCCTTTGTGCTTTCTATGTAGTCATACATTATTATGACACTTGTTTGTTTTATGAATGAATGTTTTTATGTGGAGGTTTTCCTTTTAAGGGATTGGATATTTTTCATATGTGCTACTTGTTAGATATTGTATATGTGTTGTCTAACTTTGTTTTGTAGCACGATATATTGCTCGATTCCTTGGTATTCTCCAAATGAGGGGGAGTATACATCAAAGGGGAGCCTTAGTCACCTTTTTGATTAAGACAAAAAGGGGGAGAAATGGGAATAAACTCATTAAAAACTTGTTAAAACTAATTTTAACCTAAAATAAGTTTATGTTTTGTCATCATCAAAAAGGGGGAGATTGTTGATGCAAATAATGTTCTAAAAACGTTATATATATCTTTCGATTACTTCACGTTTTGAGGATGACAAAATTTGAACTCACGTTACGTTAAAATTAACGTTAACAAGTTTTTAATCGGAAGATCCCGTTTCTACGCAAATCACTCTAGAACAAAGTTACAACTTGAACTAGTGATCAAAGAAGTGATTTTGTGTTCTTGAGAATTCACATTTTAAATGTGGCAAAACATTTTTTCAAAAATATACATGACAAATTATTTTTGAAATATTAAGAAATGTTTTAATAGAAAAATTAGTTTGAAAATCATAACAGCTATTTTTCCCCCCAAAATCAGCTCCAACCTTCCCCAAATAAGTTTTCACTAGAAAAGACAAAAATTGGAGCGTCTTTGTCTGGCACGGCTACACGGTTCCACTAAATTTAGTGGAGCCGTATGGTATTTAACGGAGCCGTCCGTACAGATTTTTCTGTAACGTTCAGATTTTCTTTGCCTATAAATACCAACCCCTTTCACAGATTTTAGGCATCCTTTCACACACTAAACTTTCTGAGTTGAATACTCTCTTCACACTTTCTTTCTTTGATCTTTAGATTAGTTTTTTTCTTTTGTTCAAGAGTGATCCAATCATCCTTCAAGTGATTCTCTTCATACCTCTTCACTAGCAAGAGAAGAACACAAGTATCCAAGAAGATACAAGGTGTTATCATTCCTCTTCATTTGCAAGAGAAGAACTCAAGATCTTCAAGAAGATACAAGAGTTATAGTTGTTAGGTTGTTGTAACACTTGTTACATCCTTGTTGTATCCTAGTATACATCAAGATTATCTTTCTTTTGTGAGAGTGTGAGTGAAGATCATTGTGATCTTAAGAGATAGTGAAGATCTCTTGAAGCCATTGGGCTTGTGTGTGAGTAGTCAAAGGATCTAGAGTAGTTAGATTGAGTAGAGTGAAGTGAGAGTTGATCTTGATGATCTTGTTGAGATCTTGGTGATCTCTTGAAGCCATTGGGCTTGTGTGTTTGGTCACGTGGACCTTGGTAGATTGGTGCTAGCTAAGATTAGCACTCGACATCTAGCTTAGTGTCGGTAATAGGATAAGCGACGCGTACGGTTTTCTCCGCCTTAAGGGAGGTTGTTGACATAGTGCTTGAAACTCTCGAGTGTGGTACTCGGGGAGTGGAGTAGGGCGAAGAAGAGCTTCGTAGCCGAACCACTATAAATCCTCTGTCTCGGTTTGATCTTTCCAACTCTACTCTTAACTTTTATTATTTATCATTAGTTAGAATAGTGTCTAGTTCATATTGGTGTTGATTGATTACATATAAAAGTTCGAATCAAAGTTTCCAATATCATACTTTTAAAACAAGATTTTTAAAAGGATTTTAAACCGGTAAACTATTCAACCCCCCTTCTAGTTTCCCACAAAAATAACATATTAGGGATCACCTGTGATACATACAAAATAACATATTTCTTATCTTCAAATACTTTCACACATTTCACTTTATAATATAAAAATATTTATTGCTTTCTTATATTCAAAAACTAAAAAGTATCTTATCTTTATCACAAAATCGATACCAATTTTTCATCTACACCACACATTCTAATCTTTAACATATCTTCAAATAACTGCACCTTTATTATATTCAAATACATGAACCTATCTTATCTCTATATAAGAAAAGTCATTCTAGTTTTTCATCTACAACACACATTCTTATCTCTTTCTTATCTTCAAATAAAATTATCAAATACTTTAATACATTTATTTACTCACATTCACCACATTTTTCATTAATGATTATTAAAGCTGACGTAGTTAATTGAACTCATCAATCAGCTCAAACACAAACGTCACCAACACAACATGATGTTCTGGAGACATGTGTGTGTTTGAGCTTATTGATGAGTTTAATCAACTATTATATCTATTGCATCATTCTCAAACACAAACATGATGTTCTGTTATTCAAAAAGCACCAGCTTATCAGCCAAACTAACCTAATGAGTTTTACTGATTGGTGAATTTTTTATTTTAGTGATTTTATGGAATACTTTGACATTTATCACTTGTGATAAAGCATTAAACTGTTTTGGCTTAGTTATTAAGTATCACCTATGATACAAAATAACATATCAGGTATCACCTGTGATACAGAATAACATATTAGTTATCACCTGTGATACATATTAGTTATCACCTATGATACCTACTGAATCTATCTAAAAGTGAATGTTTTGCTATATCATATGTGATATAGATTTCAAGCCAAACAAAACATTAAACTGTTTTGGCTAAGTTATTAGGTATCACCTGTGATACAAAATAACATATTAGTTATCACCTGTGATACAGAAAAACATATTAGTTATCACCTATGATACATACAAAATCACACACTGGTAATATATAAAAGAAGGTTATATTCAGTTTACCCAAAAGTATTTTCAAATTCAGATTACATTCATCTGTGTAATGCCTAACACTTAGTTTAAGCATAAAGCCATAACAAGACAGAGTACAATCTCCGGCACCCGGGAATGTGGTTCAGGACCTAATAGAGCACCATCATTCTTAGGTAACCCCAAACTTGGACACTGTCCGTCACATTCCGTGGCCCGACAGTACTACCAAATGGCTTTTGCAATATCTAATTCTTAAATCTAGTTTAACCATCTACACTGTTTCAGAAATATAAAATATGTTGATATAAATAATGCCTAAACACGTTATTAATATTTTTTGATATCTTTACGTTTTGATAATCACAAAATGTAAAATCATTAAACGAAAGATTATGATGTAAACAAGTATTTAGTTGTAAATATCTATTTTGACAACTCAATCACTTAATGTATGAATAAACAAGTGCTTAATGCATTATATGATCAAAGGAACATTTACTTAATCTCTAAACTTTTTATAAAATGTCAAAAACATTTTATATATTTTTGAAAAACATTTTTGGTATTAAATAAATATGTTTAATCATTATAAAAATATGAATTCAAATTTTCAACCAAAAATGACAAAAATGTCCTAGAAAAACCTTCCCCACAAAAAGACAAATCTGGGCAACGTTCAGCAAGGGCGGCCCCCTTAATTATATAAGGCGGTCCCCTTAAAATTAAGGGGACCGGCCCCCTATTTAAGGGGACCGCCCCGCTCCAGTAGCTTCCCAGATTTGCCTATAAATACTGGATTTTCTCTGGACTTTTTCCTCACCTTTTGCACCCTCAAACCTTCTGTTCTAATTCTCTCTAATCCTTGTAAATTCTTTCTAAAATCCTTTGATCATATCTTCTTAAGCTTTGGTTTCCAAGTGATCCAAGCTTCCTCCATTCAAGTGCAAAAGAAGAATACCTCTTCATCATCTAGAGAAGAAGTGTTGTAGTTCAACTCATATATATGTATAGTTGTGTAAAGTGTTTGTATAGTTGTTGTTAGTAGATCAAAGTGTTGTAAGTAGTTGTGTTGTAAAGAAGTAGTGTAGAAGTTGTGAAGTCATAGACTAGAAGTTGTGAAGCCGTCGTGTAGAAGGTGTGAAGCCGTTGTGAAGAAGTCGTGAAGCCGTCGTGAAGAAGTTGTGAATAAGTCGTGAACAAGTCGTGTATAAGTTGTGAGATTGGTTCTAGCTACGATTAGAACCCGACATCTAGCTTTGTGTCGTTAAGCCGGTGTAAGCCAAAGTTGTGTAAGGTTTCTCCGCCATAAGGGAGTTTGTTGACATAGTGAAGAGAACTCTCGAGTAGGTGACTCGGGGAGTGGTGTAGGGCAAGGAAGGTGTCCTTGTAGCCGAACCACTATAAATCCTTGTGTTGTGGTTTGATCTTTCCATCCATATCTTTCATTTCATTTACTTTACTTTACTTGCATTACTTATTTATCATTGTCTATATTTGTTCATATTGTTTATGAGTTGAAGTCACATAATATCGAATCGAAGTTTTTAAAAGTAAACAAAAGTTTTCAAAATAAAATTTAAAAGACGTAAAACTATTCAACCCCCCCTTCTAGTTTTCCACAATTGGTATCAAGAGCCTGGTCAAACAAGATTTTTAAAATTAACTATATTTTAAAACTTGAAACGATCTATGGAATCTTAAAAATATTTAGAAGGGCAATCTATGCAAAGACCACCACTATTTGAAAGAGATGGATTTCTTTATTGGAAAAATCGATTCGTAACTTATATGAAATCAAAAGATCTAGATCTTTGGCATGTTATTACTAATGGTGATTTTTTACCCATTCAACATAATCTTGAAACTAAAAAGGACGAAGTAGTACCTTTTGAAAAACAAAGTGATGATTTAAAAAGAAAGCTTTCAAAAAATAATGAGGCAAAAATGGTTATTTATAATGCGTTACCACGTAAAGAATACGAAAGGATCTTTATGTGTGAAACCACAAAAGAAATTTGGAACTCTTTACTAATAACTCACCAAGGTAATAGTCAAGTCAAAGATAATAAAATAGATCTTCTTGTTCAACAATATGAACAATTTACGATTCCGAAAGAGGAATCAATTGATAATGCTTTTGCTAGGTTTAACACAATCATCACAAGTTTAAAGGCACTTGGTGAGAGTTTTTCTAGTAAGAATTTTGTTAGGAAATTTCTTAGGGCTCTTCATCCAAAATGGCGAGCTAAAGTTACAGCGATTGAAGAATCAAAGAACTTGTCAACTCTTCAACTTGACGAGTTGATTGGAAACTTGAAGGTCTACGAAGCAATAATCAAGAAAGACTCCGAGATGGTCAAAGGAAAGAAAGAGCAAAGCAAGTCAATCGCGTTGAAAGCTAGGAAAGCATTAAGTGACGAGGATAGCTCAACCTCCGAAAGTGATGATGAAGAATATGCCATGGCCGTAAGAGACTTCAAGAAATTCCTCAAAAGACGAGGAAGATTTGTTAGACAACCATATGATGAAAGAAAGACACTCCAAAGAAATAAAGATGACAAAGCTAGCAAGAGCGAGAGGAAGTGCTTCAAATGCGGTGATCCAAATCATCTCATCGGAAGATGTCCTATGATGTCAAAGGAGCAAAACCAAAAGGCGTTCGTTGGAGGAGCATGGAGTGATAGTGACGAAGACGAGAAAGAAACCACAAAGGAGGAGAAATGTCTTATGGCTAAGACATCAAGTGAGGTACATTCCGAAACCGAATACTTTAGTGATGAATATTTATCATTAGATGAAAAAGACTTAGATAGTGAATATAATAAACTATGCAAACTAGGTCAAAAAGTAATGAGTAAAAATAAATCACTAAAACATATAAATAACAAATTAGAAAAAGAAATATTAGATTTAAAAATTAAACTACATAACTTAGAAAAAGGGAAAGAAGTTTTTGAATGTAGAACATGTCAAGAAACTAAAAATGAAAACGAAATACTTAAGGAAGAAATTTGTAAACTTAACAAATTTGAAAATAGTAGTAACTCACTTAGGAAAATAATAAGTGTTCAAAGAGTAGTAGGAAATAAAACCGGCTTAGGATTTAATTCAACTAAGGCCTCAACTAGTGAAACTAAAAATGTTAAGTTTGAATGTGAATCTAGTAAGCAAGAATCCTTAGAGTCAACACCTAAGTACATACTTATGAAAGATAGAAAAATACCCATTGCTAGTGATGATGAAGTAAAATTTTTCTACAAACCACCTTTAAAAGCCAAAGAAGAATCACCTAAACCAAAATTAAGGTCAAAAACACCTCCTCCTAGGAGAACAATTAGTCCTCACCCTCGGCCTAAAACTCCTCAACCTAGAAGACTAATTAGTCCTCACCCTCGACCTAAAACCCCTCAACCTAGAAGAAACCAAAATAGACAAAACCTCCATAATAATAGTAACCAAATGTGGAATTATTCAAGTCCACCAAGTTTCAATCCTTGGGGAATACTTCCACCATTTATACGTCCTAGTCAATTGCAAACCATGTTTGGTTCAAACAACTATGGACCAATTAGACCATGGGGACCAAGTGGCTAGATTGTCAACTCACCGGGAAAGTCGGTATCTCACTCATGATTGACTTCCATAAGTCATTACATACACTTGGAAGTGCTTGAAGACTACATATTGAAGACTAAAAGGTACGCATCTCTTTCATGCTCACCACTTGTAAAACCCCGAAACTAATATAATCCGGAATGACAAAAATACCCTCGAATTTAAAAATTTGGGAACTTACGAATATTATTTAAGTGAATCTTAACCTAAGTTTATAAACAAATAAAACTTTACAATATACAAGTTGGAACAAAAAAAAAAAAAAAAAAAAAAAAAAAAAAAACTAGCAATTGCCGCCCCCCCCCCCCTTGAACCAAAAAGAAGACCAAGTGCATGATTTGCAAATACATGGAAAGTCCCTAAATTGATTGGTATCATTCCTAATTTACCCAAGACCAAAATTCGGTTCATCCTATCTCAATAATACCGATCATTCAAAAAAAAAAAAAAAAAAAAGGAAAACCCTAAAGCTACAACAAGAAACAATCGGCCTTCATCTTTTCTTGTGGCTGCCGATCCAAAGACTCATCAAAGAAGGCTTCAAATCTTGTTCTAACTCGTGTTTAATCATCACAAGGTAAGCCTCTAACATCAACAATGATCCATTCAAATTTTATGAATCAAAAACTAACCTAAAAACCATGTTCTTCTTCCTTTTTGGGCTGTTTCTGTCGATCAAGAAGAAAGAGGAGAAAGAGAGCTTCGTGTGGTGTTTTGATTATCGTCGTGTTCGTGTTCTTCGTGGTCTACGAGGGTATTGTATCACCTTCTATGTTCAATCATTGTTTCTTGTGTTTTCTTTTGATCTTAGTTGAAATAATCACAAAACTAATCACATAAAATCATAAAACTAACAAACCCTAAAAATCGTTATGTATGAATCGGCTGAGTTTGGTGTTGAAATAATTCGTTGTGATTATGTTAAATATGTTATAGAATGACCTAAATATGTTATGGACTCAACCAAAATCGTTTGGAGTGAAAAACTAATGATTTGGATGGTAAAAACTCTAAAATGGATATGTTGCTGTGATAACTGATTCTGAGTGGGATTTTTGGTCGACTTTAAACGGCTGTAACTTTATGATGGAATCGAGTTTTTGAGTGTTTTAAAAGCCTAAAACTAAGTTCATTGAAAGAAATATCTGGGAAAATTTAGTTTGTAATTTTTAGAGGCCTGGAAGGGTACTTTTTGATTTTTAGAAAATTATGTGTCTGATAGGATTTGTGAGTCTGGAAAATCAGTCTGGGTTTTTGAATTTTAATTTTCAAACCGTGTCGAGTTAGGAGGATTCCTTTGAACTGGGTAATCTATAAGATGTATAATACTTCCTGGAATTTTTATAGATTTTTGTGAATTTTTATTAAAGGGTTTCTAATTGATAACTTTTCGTATAGTAAAATTACTCAGAAATCTGGACGAGTTGGTTTAAGTGAATTTTAATACGTAGCTATACTACATAATAAAATCTGGAAAAATTTGATAAAATACTTTAGACATATGAGCATCTCTGGGAATTTTTGGGAATTTTATTACTGAGTTATTATACGACTTATAATTTATTGAAAACCTGACAATTTCGTACTTAAAACTGTGTGAAGTGATAAAAGGTTAAAAAGATAAATGAAAGGTGTTTTGTGTTTATATTATAAACGTAAGGGTTTAAACCGTCATTATTCTAAAACTAAGGGACCTAACTTGTGAACACCTGTAACTTCATGGTAATTAATTTTTACACCTTAACTTATGAGAATTACATATTAACCCCTAAAGTTATGATAATTACATAAAACCCTAAGTTTGGTAAAAGACATCATGAACCTTAAGCTATGAATATGATCATCTCTAATACTTAATTTGACATACGAGAACGTTAATGATCAAAGTTACTTAACATGGAATGAGAACTAAAATGAAACCCTATGATTATACGAACTTATAAGAAAATCTTGTGATTATTTGTAGATCGGGTGAAGAGGGAGTGATCTCCTACTTGATTTGCTTTTCATTTCTTTTGCTTGCGTATTCGTTAAGGTACAGATATTCTGCCCTTTTTAATAAGGTGCCTTCGACCTCTTGATTTCTGATTTGAGCATATGATTTGAACCTTTGGCATTTGAACCTTTGACATATGAACCTTTGATATGAACCTTGAGATTCGGACTGTGACTATATGAACCTTTGCTTTGATATGAACCTTTGACCTTTGACCCCAGTTTGATACCCGAGCCAAATATGTTTCCTAGCCATGAAGGTAACATGACCATGTCATTGATGCACCAGTGGCATGACTCTAGTGTACTCGAGTGATGTTGTACACCGTCCCCATTATGATATGTTATGCGCGCTTTATGATTTGTTATGGCCAATATGATTTGTTTGGGGGGCGTATGGATGCATCCTAGATATGTTCTGATATGATATGTTTTGATATGATATGGTATGGTGACTGGGGCTGGGTGCAATCCACTTCTTTCACAAAATATGGGAGCTAGCTACTCCACCTGAAGAATGAGGACACCCCTCATATTATCTGATTATCTGAGAGGTCTCCCCTCTATATGATTATGAAGATATGATATGATATGATATGATATGATATGTGATATGTTATGATATGGGCTCGTGGTGGATGACTGTCCTAAACCTTACTCTTTATCTCCTTTTCCTATATTTCATTCATTATGATATGTCTGTTCATTTTCATTTGATTTTGGTTTCCGTTTATTATATATCTGTTCACTGGGCTTTTTAAGCTCAGCCGCATTTCTTTTCCTGCGGCAGGTTTTTAGTAGGAAGCCAGGAGCTTGGGTTTTGCTTTGGGATGAGAGATTAGCTTATGAAGACGATACCTTAGTTAGAATTTACTTATGTATGACTTTGTAGTTTGATATTTCCTTTGAAGCATTTGTAAACCATTTGTATTATGAAAGTCGTATGTTATGCTTGTCTTTGATATGTCACCATTTTCGTGACACTTCTACCCTTTCCGGGTTGGGGTGTTACAATTATGGTATCAGAGACAGGTTGCGACTTGTAATGCATTTACCCTTGACCTGTGTAAGTTTGGACCACTAAGTTTCCACTGTAGGCGCTCATAAGACAACCCTTGAGAAATTGCTTTAGGATCTCCCCATAGGAACATAAGTCATAACCGGTGAGAAATGGGTAGTCTAGGACATCCATGTGAGTAGTATTTGCTTCCGCATCACTCTGAATCTTGCCCTTGCCTTTAGTCATGCCTTATAAGAATGTTTATCTCAGAAGACGAGGAAGTCTTACCTTCCGTCATTTGAAGAATGAACTTTGTATGTTAACCAATTCCCTTTGGAAGGATTTGATGTTGACATTTGTCTAGTACGGAATTGTTATCGGAGCAATGCTGATGCTAATAACTGATGTTCCATACATCTCAACTCTGACAGTTAAACGATGTTCGTATTACTATCGGTGCACACCCTACCATTCCCATGTTATAAGCTAAACAAGATTCCAATCCTTTGAACTGTTCATGATTCTAACCTTCAATTTGATATAATTGACCTTGATATATGCTAATACTCTCCCATCCCACACTTTGATGAACCATGTACCTAAATTAGATATGTGAACTATCCGTATGATTTGACAACCACATTCGCTTTGAGAATCCATTTCCCTTTGGATGTACTTGACTTTGAGGTCTCTTGATTATGGATTGGTGGTTTTGTAAAGCTATCATGGACTACAATATTTGAAATGCGACCTTTAACAATCTGCTTCACCATATTTTGATATGATATTCTCAATCATTTGAATCTGTTGAGATTATTGTTGCTATGAAGCACATACTCCGATTCCTTTTGATTTCTAATTTTCTCCTAACGCCTGTTAGTATCCACTCTTGGAAAGCTCCGACACTTGAAAGTTTGGTGTTTCTAACGAACCTTTTGAAATCCGTTTGGGAAGTAAAGTTTACATTGAACTAATCTGAATTTGGCGAAACCACGATACTTAAGAAGTTAAGAGATTGTAGGAACTGATGGAATATGAGTTTGTTTACTTCAGTAATCTCTTTGAATGCTCCTGTTTGTTTATGAAGAAGAGAGAGAGAAGTGTGCAGCGGCACACCGACCATCGTGAATGTAACCGTAATCATTATTCCATTTCCGCGTATCAATATTTGATTTGTTCTATTTTTGAAACTCCGTAGCAGACGACCTCATTTGAGTTTAAAAGACGGAAGAAGCAACCACAAGAACATCTGAGAAGGAAGTCGATTAGTTGAGTTTAAGTTCCGCGAAGCCTTACAATTTGATTTGTGAAGAGAAAGATTTGTGATATGAAGTTTTCCCTAAGAAGATTTCCTGAAGTTGCTTTGATACCCGTGTGACCACTATGAGTTTTGAATGATGTCAATTGTATTGGCTAGAAGATTCATGTTTTCGCAAGTATTCGGACAATTGTCATAGTATGACAGTATGTTTGTGCTCAGAGACGAACGAGGAACACGTTAACCATTTTTAGAATGAAGTAAACCGACCCTTTGTTCTAGAAGAATAGATTTACTTGGCGATCAGAGATTGTAGCAGACAACACCAGGTATCCGATGACTAAAGAGCTTCCACGAAAAGGACCAAGACTGAAGACCGTTGTCAGAGTTAGAACCTTGTAGAAGATGTACAGAAGAGGTTCGTGACAGGCGTTACCAAGAGAGAAGCAGGTGAGGAGAAGACAGACTGAGATGAGACTCGACTATACCTCAAGCAGCACGTGGAGATTTCAGTTGGGCATCAAGACGACCAGACCGTAGAAGATGAGCTTTCAGCACATAAACCAGGAAGTCCACAGCAGTTTGAGTTGGTGAATTTTGAATCATGCTAGAAGACCTGTAGGAGACACGCAAACTTGCTTCTCTAGTCATTTTAGTTGTACTAAGATGAATTGAGAGCTGAAGCAGACTCGCAAATGGAGGAATGCACGGTGATCACGTAAGAGATTCACGCTACCACACCGAAGTGTCCAGAAGAAGTGTCGAAGACTTGAGGAACCAGACTCAAGTTTATGATTTCTTTTTTTTCACCCTATGATCGTATGATTAGACAAGAGAGCGACTACTTGGAATTTGAAAAGATTCGAGATCATGAAATTAAATGGATGAAATTTTGTAGTAAACGTTTGGATTTGGAAGATTTGATTGTTGTAAAGGATGAAGATATTAAAGACGTAATTCATTTCCTCTTAGACCACTTAAGTTTCCATTACCTTTCGATAGGATCTTTTGAATGAGCCTTACCCTATTAGAAATTCCGTCCTGTGTTCGTAATGCATTTGTTTGGATGACGATTTCGTTGTGAGAAGGATGATGAATTGTGGAAGACCTAACGTTTCGGCGACGAGTTCATTTTGAGGTGTACACATTCCGTTACGCTATTTGTACGTTCAAATTCCTCCGATTTAGAATCCGTAGTGATGTTTGTTTTGGACCAACCTTAGGAGGTAGAAAGACTGATAGGTGGTTAAGATAAGTAGTTCTGTTCGCGACTTGAGATAAAGTATGACCATCATGATGGTATACTCATATGATGCTGGTATTATGACGGTTCGCGAACGTGATAGTACTTACGTCATATGACGTACCCTTATTGTGTTCATAGGATATTTCGAGGAGCACTTTAGAAACCTTAGAATTTTGATTAGAGATGTGAGAATTTTTGCATTTGTAAGATTTAGGTTCGTTCCACCTATACGCTTAATCTGTTCGTCGTTATACGATCTGATACGTTCGAATCTTGACACGTATTTGTTGATCCCTATACTTCTGACAAGAATCATAAGATCTGCTGTGAAGTTTTCTGCCATTTGATGTTTCCAACAATCTATGTTCTGTACGATCTCATGTGATTTGCTTAATCAAATTCTATGGACGGAATATCCATCAAATTCCTATGTATTCTTTGCATCTCTTCCGAGAGCGCGCGATAATCATTTGTCATGTTGGATATGATCCTTGCAATCTGAATTTCGTATGATATGTTATTTCTGGGAACTAAAGTTACCTTTGGATCAACAAAATCGAGTCATGAGAAACTAGTCATTCGCATTTCCGTTCACGGTCCATTGTGTTTTTTTTTTCGTTTCGTTTCACTACAATTTTCGAGGACGAAAATTTTTTTTAAGAGGGGAAGAGTTGTAAAACCCCGAAACTAATATAATCCGGAATGACAAAAATACCCTCGAATTTAAAAATTTGGGAACTTACGAATATTATTTAAGTGACTCTTAACCTAAGTTTATAAACAAATAAAACTTTACAATATACAAGTTGGAACAAAAAAAAAAAAAAAAAAAAAAAAAGAAAAAAAAAAAAACACTAGCAATTGCCGCCCCCCCCCCCCCCCCCCCTTGAACCAAAAAGAAGACCAAGTGCATGATTTGAAAATACATGGAAAGTCCCTAAATTGATTGGTATCATTCCTAATTTACCCAAGACCAAAATTCGGTTCATCCTATCTCAATAATACCGATCATTTAAAAAAAAAAAAAAAAAAAAAAAAAAGGAAAACCCTAAAGCTACAACAAGAAACAATCGGCCTTCATCTTTTCTAGTGGCTGCCGATCCAAAGACTCATCAAAGAAGGCTTCAAATCTTGTTCTAACTCGTGTTTAATCATCACAAGGTAAGCCTCTAACATCAACAATGATCCATTCGAATTTTATGAATAAAAAACTAACCTAAAAAACCATGTTCTTCTTCCTTTTTGGGCTGTTTCTGTCGATCAAGAAGAAAGAGGAGAAAGAGAGCTTCGTGTGGTGTTTTGATTATCGTCGTGTTCGTGTTCTTCGTGGTCTACGAGGGTATTGTATCACCTTCTATGTTCAATCATTGTTTCTTGTGTTTTCTTTTGATCTTAGTTGAAATAATCACAAAACTAATCACATAAAATCATAAAACTAACAAACCCTAAAAATCGTTATGTATGAATCGGCTGAGTTTGGTGTTGAAATAATTCGTTGTGATTATGTTAAATATGTTATAGAATGACCTAAATATGTTATGGACTCAACCAAAATCGTTTGGAGTGAAAAACTAATGATTTGGATGGTAAAAACTCTAAAATGGATATGTTGCTGTGATAACTGATTCTGAGTGGGATTTTTGGTCGACTTTAAACGGCTGTAACTTTATGATGGAATCGAGTTTTTGAGTGTTTTAAAAGCCTAAAACTAAGTTCATTGAAAGAAATATCTGGGAAAATTTAGTTTGTAATTTTTAGAGGCCTGGAAGGGTACTTTTTGATTTTTAGAAAATTATGTGTCTGATCGGATTTGTGAGTCTGGAAAATCAGTCCGGGTTTTTGAATTTTAATTTTCAAAACGTGTCGAGTTAGGAGGATTCCTTTGAACTGGGTAATCTATAAGATGTATAATACTTCCTGGAATTTTTATAGATTTTTGTGAATTTTTATTAAAGGGTTTCTAATTGATAACTTTTCGTATAGTAAAATTACTCAGAAATCTGGATGAGTTGGTTTAAGTGAATTTTAATACGTAGCTATACTACATAATAAAATCTGGAAAAATTTGATAAAATACTTTAGACATATGAGCATCTCTGGGAATTTTTGGGAATTTTATTACTAAGTTCTTATACGACTTATAATTTATTGAAAACCTGACAATTTCGTACTTAAAACTGTGTGAAGTGATAAAAGGTTAAAAAGATAAATGAAAGGTGTTTTGTGTTTATATTATAAACGTAAGGGTTTAAACCGTCATTATTCTAAAACTAAGGGACCTAACTTGTGAACACCTGTAACTTCATGGTAATTAATTTTTACACCTTAACTTATGAGAATTACATATTAACCCCTAAAGTTATGATAATTACATAAAACCCTAAGTTTGGTAAAAGACATCATGAACCTTAAGCTATGAATATGATCATCTCTAATACTTAATTTGACATACGAGAACGTTAATGATCAAAGTTACTTAACATGGAATGAGAACTAAAATGAAACCCTATGATTATACGAACTTATAAGAAAATCTTGTGATTATTTGTAGATCGGGTGAAGAGGGAGTGATCTCCTACTTGATTTGCTTTTCATTTCTTTTGCTTGCGTATTCGTTAAGGTACAGATATTCTGCCCTTTTTAATAAGGTGCCTTCGACCTCTTGATTTCTGATTTGAGCATATGATTTGAACCTTTGACATATGAACCTTTGATATGAACCTTGAGATTTGGACTATGACTATATGAACCTTTGCTATGATATGAACCTTTGACCTTTGACCCCAGTTTGATACCCGAGCCAAATTTGTTTCCTAGCCATGAAGGTAACATGGCCATGTCATTGATGCACCAGTGGCATGACTCTAGTGTACTCGAGTGATGTTGTACACCGTCCCCATTTTGATTTGATATGAGCTCACTATGATTTGTTATGGCCAATATGATTTGTTTGGGGGGCGTATGGATGCATCCTAGATATGTTCTGATATGATATGTTTTGATATGATATGATATGGTGACTTGGGCTGGGTGCAATCCACTCCTTTCACAAAATATGGGAGCTAGCTACTCCACCTGAAGAATGAGGACACCCCTCATATTATCTGATTATCTGAGAGGTCTCCCCTCTATATGATTATGAAGATATGATATGATATGATATGATATGATATGTGATATGTTATGATATGGGCTCGTGGTGGATGACTGTCCTAAACCTTACTCTTTATCTCCTTTTCCTATATTTCATTCATTATGATATGTCTGTTCATTTTCATTTGATTTTGGTTTCCGTTTATTATATATCTGTTCACTGGGCTTTTTAAGCTCAGCCGCATTTCTTTTCCTGCGGCAGGTTTTTAGTAGGAAGCCAGGAGCTTGGGTTTTGCTTTGGGATGAGAGATTAGCTTATGAAGACGATACCTTAGTTAGAATTTACTTATGTATGACTTTGTAGTTTGATATTTCCTTTGAAGCATTTGTAAACCATTTGTATTATGAAAGTCGTATGTTATGCTTGTCTTTGATATGTCACCATTTTCGTGACACTTCTACCCTTTCCGGGTTGGGGTGTTACACCACTATATGCTTAGATAAATGAACTAGTCTATTGCATGCTCCCGTTAGCTTAGAATGCCTAGTTTAGTTAATACTTATGTGATTATTAGTATATACTTCCTTTATACATATATCTAACATAAATATATATATACCTATATTATTATACATATACTATATATATATATATTCGCACATAACCTAGATACGTCATTTGTTGACTATCTAGAACTAAAAGAAATTGTTCGTCCTCGAACCTTTTCTTCCCCCTTTGCCCTTTTGGACTATAACGTTCAACATGAAAATCTTCTATGTCCATTCTCGCAAAACTCATGATGATGAAGAGAAGTGAGTTGAGTGGATCAACATTGAAGTCGAAGCCGAACCTTCGTGCAAGAAAACTATGAATGAAACAAACTCTCATCGCCGTCAGCACTTATCTCCGTCATTGCCTCATCATTTCTCGATGCCATTCAACATCCCACGTTCACACACAATATATATATATATATATATATATATATATATATATATATATATATATATATATATATATATATATATATATATATATATATATATATATATATATATATATATATATATATATATATATATGCACATTCCCTCTCATTCCTCAAAACCTTTGTCGACTTGACGTCTTGATTATTTTATCCAAAATTCTCAAGATATATTTTTTTAACGAAATGTTAATAAAATGTCAAGTATTCCCTCCTCGTGCCTATACAATCAAACGTATTTTTGATATATTATAAATCTATAAATATATACATATAAATATTTTGCCATCAGAAACAAAAATAAAAAATTCCTAATTTTGGCGGGCAGCCCCCTTAAAATTAAGGGGACCGGCTTGTTATCGAGGGCGGCCCCCTTAATGTTTAAGGGGACCGGCCATCTGCTGCAGCCAAAATCAATTTCCCTCTTAAAATTTTAGCCAAACACTCCATTTCTCAAAACCCACTTCTTCCTTACCTTGCTGTGAATGAACCAAAACACCCAAAAACCTTCAAAATCACCCACCAAATCACCAAATCAAGCTAAATTCACAAGGGGCAAACACTTATATCTTGATTAGCAACATATATTGTATGTTTTTCAATACACATTTCATCTAATTTCATCCTATTTTGAGTCCATTCACGATTAGGTATTTTATTCAAATTTTTCAAATTCGAATTTTTGTTGAAATTAAGTCTAGGATCTTCTTTGCCAAATGCTCCCCATAGGATTAGAGTGCTTAATTCACCTAGAATCTAAGTAATCTAGAACACTCATGCTAAAATTTTGAAAAACCAAACACTCTCATTCAAAATTTGTTATACATTGTTGAAAAATGCCATAAACACTTGTTAAAACTAACCACATTATAGTATCATAACTTTTAATTCTAAAAATATATTTTTTGAATCATGCAAAACGATTTTATAAACATAAGAGGGTGTTTGGATTAAGTCATAGAATCGTTAAAATTAAGTCAAAATAAATTTCACAACTAATGGACAAGCTTATAAACATGTAACTAGTCATTGTGAGTCATCAAGATACATAGTTCATATGTATATTGAGATATGAGTCTTTATTTTTCTTGAAAAAGGAGCGTTTGGCATAATGAATTAAAACACATTTTTGAGTCAAAATCTACGTTTTCATTTTTTTATGAGTCACTTAACATAAATACTCGTAAGAAATAGCTAGACATACAATCTAATGTTTGTCTAGCCACATTTCGAAGTGGCTTATGATGTATAAAGGAGCGTTTGGTTACTTTTGGTTCTTTATCAAAATATCATTATAACTACTCCTTAACATCATAAAATACATTTTAAGCGAGTTAAAAATTAAAACCAAGGAACATTGTAAACTACTTCTTAGGATTAAATTTTTAGAGTCGAAGTTTGTTTGCGTTCCACATAAGTAGCATATATAACATATGCATGTTATTTTCTTATTTTTTTCTGTTGCTTTCTTGAATAGGTGAAGATGCCTAAAGTCACAGTTGGTGATGTCTCCAAAACAAAACAATACATCCCAAAAGTCTCCGCCACTCCCGGCATATCTCCTGCCATCGCATGTTTCTATCGTCCCATTAAAGATAGAAACATTCATGAGGGGAGAATTGTCAATCCATATTTCTATCAATCCGACTATATCGAACGAATGTTCTCCAATGTTCGTCTTGATTGTCTTTACAAAATCAATGAGCGTATCGTTCCTCGCTTTGTTCTTGACTTCTATAGCCAAGTTACGGTGCAAACCGATAACAATGGTTACATCCTCATCTCCTTTATGATCCAAAACGAATTCATCACACTTACTCTCGCTCAATTCGGTCAAATTCTCAAAATTCCACACAACGGTCAATCCGTTTTCTCAAATGAATGGGATCTTTCTTCTCTTGAGCTACATCGACCTCAAGAGGGTCCTTACTACTCTGAGATTCCATCTCCCGCTGACATTCTTCAACTTCTTGGGCTAGAACGTGGTACGACTAGCCGAAAGATCAAGTCAAAAGATGTTGACATCCATGCAAACCAAATCCTCCTCAAGGAGTTACGCCCAGACATGAAGCGTTGGGAAGAACTCATTCACGAGAATGCGTTCGGTACCTGATGAACTCAAATAAGTACATTTTATTACCGTCATTTATCCTATTTATTTGACTTGTTTTATTATATTATCTGTGAGAATCGATACGTTAATGTTTACTTTTGTAATTCTCAGGTAAAAACAAGCATTTGGTGAAACTTGGTGATTTTGGACTAATTATGGAGCAAAACAAACAAGAAGTTAAGAGTCTACTAAAATGTACAAGATCAAGACTATTCTGCTCCAGATACGCCGCATCTTACTTATTACATACGGCGAATCACTATCAAGATTTCACAAAATACGATCCAAGATACAAGAGGACATGCGCCACATCTATAAATGGAGTTACGCCGCATCTTCTGGTGGTGTACGAATATTCCTGAATATATTAATCTTGGACCCCACGCGAAGTTAAGTCAATGCGCCGCATCTACTTATTAGATGCGCCGCATCTTACCTCAGACAGAAACTATAAATACCCCAAAGTCAGACGACTTTAAGAGACTTTTGGTACGTACGATATTCGAAGGACAGAAGCCCTAGGCTGAATTCAGTCGAAGTAGCAGCACAAGACACACCTTGAACAAAGATACGAGAGCTGTAAGAAGGTCCTGCATGTATTCAATTCATTAAGTAGTTTTGTTTTATTGTATTAGTACACTTTAATTGATCAGGATTGATGGGCTTGTGTTATGTTAATCATTCACTTCAACTCCCCTTAAAATTGCTTTCCCATTAATTAAAGTTTATATGTTGATGTCTTTGGTGACTTTTATTAGTGCATTGATAACCTCTGTGTCTAGCTGAGCATTGCTTGGGTCGCCATGCCCCTTCCTCGCCTGTTTATTAGATCGCCTATGCATTCTATCGTCTGTAGAAAAGGAGGAAGAAAGATAAATGGGATAGTCATAAGTAATCATTAAGGGTTTACTCGCCGATAAGATTAGAACCAACGAGAAAGGACTTAATCTCGGTGCGTTGCATCGAACTATACACTTCATATAAAACTAGCAATAAAACAAGTGACAAGCTACTTAACTATCAGGACAGGTCTTCTTATTGTCTCGAGTATTTATCTGTGTACGTGTGTGCTATTCGCTGATTCGTGCCTATTAGTTAGTTTATTATTTAATTGCAACCAAACCGTGCCAGTCTCTCAGGCTGAACCTCCTTGCGTTAAATTAGGTTGTATAGCTAACTTAAGATATTAAAATACTGATTAGAATAACTAGATAATACGTTCCTCTCTTAGTGATCGACACTCTACTTACCATTATATACATACTGACCGGGTACACTGCTCGTTAAAGTGTGTGTGTTATTGATAAGTCGGCTAAATATAAATTTAAAACTTGAATACTGCTAAAACCACAACGACATACCGTGGGTATAAATTAGAGCACTCGCACGCACGCATCAAGTTTTTGGCGCCGCTGCCGGGGAGTGAATTGTTATTATCTGTTAATTTGATTAGTATTTTAATTAGGTTTTTCTTTTTAATTTTTATTCTAACCGTTAATTGTGTTGTATATTAGGTTAAATTGCATTCATTGTATTATTTTGCATATTTTCTGTTTTTGGTGTGTTTTTATTTGTGTTTATTTTGGTTTGTTTTTATTTGTTTTTATTTTTCGTATTTTCTGTGTTCTGCTATCGTTGTACTGAGCTTATTCAAACGATACGGCACATCTGATTTCTTGGAATATGGCGTATTGCGTTTAATTTTTATAAAATACAACGCGTTTAATTAATTCGATACGACGCATCTTTTCCCCAAGATACGGCGTATCTGTTTTTAATAAGAAATTTTTTTCAAGCGATAACGCGATACGACGCATCTGCTTTAGCAGATACGGCGTATCTATTATTTTAATTAAAAACAGTTTTCGAATTATTAAACAGATACGACGCATCGATTTTTATCGATACGGCGCATCTTTTGAATAAAAAATCTTATATTTTGAAACGTAACGAAAATACGACGCATTAACTTTTGTTAATACGACGCATTTAATTTTAAATAAATATCAATTTTTGATAATTAAAACTAATACGGCGCATTCTAATTTATAAGCGGCGTATTTATTTTCTGAATAAAGTCTGATTAAATTTTAACGATTATAAGATACGGCGTATCCAACTTTTTGGATACGGCGCATCGTCTGCAGATATCAGTAACTTTAATTTTTCGTATTCCGTTTTCGTTGTTAATTTTCTGATATATTACTTTCTTGAGCATACCCTACTGATGTTTTTGTGTTGATTTCAGGAAATGCATGACCAGGAGTTCTACGAAGAACTTGATTCAACCTTTCGAAGATCCTAAACGAGTCTTTCATTCGCTTAAAAGACTTTTCAACACAAAAAGCTTTGATATTTCAAGTTCATTCGAGCTCGATTATTTTTCTGAAGAGAAAGAGGAAGTAGAAACAGAAGCAATGGGCGAAAACACAACTATGGAGGAATACATGAACAATACCCGTGCTGATTACAGTTCAGGAGTTGCTAGGCCAAAGTTTGATGATAAGTCAAAGTTTGAGTTGAAGGGTCAGTTTCTCAAGGAGCTAAGAGAGAATGCTTTCAGTGGATCGGAACATGAGGATGCAAATGAGCATGTTGAAAAGGTCCTCGAGATTGCGGATTTGTTTACTTCAGAAGGAGTCACTGACGATCAACTCATGCTAAGAATCTTTCCAATCTCGCTAAAAGGAGCTGCTAACAAGTGGCTAAGGAATGAACCTGCTAGTTCAATCACTACATGGGAAGATTTGAAGAACAAATTCCTGAAGAGATATTGTCCACCTGCTAAGACTGCTAAAAAGATGGAGGCTATCAACAGTTTCAAGCAAGAGCCTGATGAAACTCTTTATCAAGCTTGGGAACGATTTAAAGATTTACTGGTAAAATGTCCTCAACACTATCTAACCCCTATGCAGGAGATAATATTGTTTTATCAAGGATTGAACGTGCCTACAAGACAAATCTTGGACGCTAAGGGAGTTGTGCCTCAAATGAGTACAGCCAATGCTAGGAAAGCTATCCAAGAAGCTGCTGATCATTCTCAAAAATGGCACGATGGGACCTCTACTAGATCTAAGAGCAGCACTAATTTTGACGGGTTTGCTGCTATTCAAGCTCAATTGGATAAAATTAGTAGAGAGATGAAGAAGCGTGATGAAAAAGTGTATGCTGCCCAAATTGGATGTGAAAAGTGCGAAGGACCTCACTACACTAAAGATTGCCCGAATAAGAATGAAAGTGAGACATTTGAAGAAGCATATTACACCCAATTTGGACAACCATTCCGACCCTCAGGAAGATTTAGGGAAGCCACCCCGGGATTCTATCAAAAGAACAACTTTAATCCCGCTTATCAAGAAAGGAGGCAGACTTTAGATGACACTCTAAAGCAAATTATGGCCGATGCTGCTAAAAGACATGAAGAGAATACTGCTATGATCAAAGAAATCCGAGCTTCAACGGACACTACTACAAGAAATCAAGGAGCTTCGATCAAAGCACTGGAACAACAAATTGGTCAAATGAGCAAAGTTCTTCAAGAAAGGGGATATGGAAGTTTACCTAGCTCAACTGAAACCAACCCAAGAGATCATGTCAAGGCCATAAGCACCACTGAAGAAGTCACTCCTAACATTCCTTTTCCTAGAAGACTGATGAATGGTAATGATGGTGCAAGACCCGAATTTTTCTTTAATTCTTCAATCAGTTTAAGGAGACTACTCAAAGAGAAGACAAAGATTGAAGAGGAGATCAAGGCTACAATGAAAGAAGAGAGCTCTGCAACCGACTTACATGCCTTGCCTCATAAAGAAAAGGACCCAGGAAGTTTTACTTTACCTTGTTCAATTAATGATATATCTTTCAATAATGTGTTAGCTGACTTAGGAGCTAGCGTTAGTGTAATGCCCCTTAAGACATTCACTACCCTAGGACTAGGAAAATTAGCACCAACTTAAAACGACCTGAAGGGATTGCTAATAATGTGCTAGTTAAGATTGAGAAGTTTGTTTTCCCTGTAGACTTTGTTATATTAGATATGCCCGAGGATGTTAAGATTCCTTTAATCCTTGGAAGACCTTTCTTGTCTACCGCCCGTGCTAAGATTGATGTGTTTAAAAGAAAAATCTCATTAAGGGTAGGGAATAATAAACTAGTCTATAAGTGCCAAGATCCTGTTAAAAGCATAATTAGAGGCGTCTATGTGCTAGGATTAAGAGAGCGTATGGACCTCGATCTTGAAGCTAGGCTCATGGGAGAAACATTGATTCAAAACAACTCAACTAATCCTAATCATGAGAACTTTGAGGAATTTATTGACCTTAATATACCTACCGAACTTAGACGCAATATTGTTAATGATTCTGATGATGAGTGGTATGATTGCGTAGTAATTAACAAACGTAGGAAAATAGTTGAGAAAACAAATTTGAATAATAATGTGTTTATTGAACTACCATCCCACCTTGCATACTTATGCCTATATGATAATAAGAATTTCCCGTCTATCATTTTGTCATCTCTGCCCGAAAGGGACAGAACTTTGTTTATACAGATATTAAAGAAGAACGGCGTGGAAATTAAGGACAAGCAAGGAGTGTTCAATATTACTGAATTGGCAATGAGGGAGCGCGATGTTTCCGACTCCTTCAATGATCGATATTAAAGAGCTGAACGTGAGTCTAACTTGAAGACTCTGGAATAAAGACAAGTGCTGACCGGGAGACAACCCGGAAAACTTTTACTATTCTGTTTTGTGTCGAGTCAGTCAGGCCGCAGAGGATACGGCGCATCTCAATCCTGAGATGCGACGCGTCTCCTGCAATGGTCATATATCTTACTTTATTTTTCTGCACTTTTACTTTTGACTTTAAAACTTTTTGTCAGTTTATTTTAATGCTGCGCATCCCTGGTTAAGTATGCGACGCATCTTTTATTCTGATTCGTAATTATTCCAGGCTCGATACGGCGTATCTTCTTCCATAAGATACGGCGCATCGACTGACCCGATGATTTTCATTTTAATTTTTATGTTTTATTTTTCCTAACTACTAATGTATTATGCAAGTTTGAACCTTTCTTAACTTAGGTGTGTTAAAGTCTTGGTGGTATTATAGATTCTTGCATTTCCTGTGGATACATCAATTATGAAGCTTAAACTTTTTCATCCACAAGAAAGATGATTTTTGCTCTTATACAAATAATGGAGGATCATACCGAGCAAATCTCAGGGGAGTTTTTCTGTTCTAATTCTTTTATTTTCCAGTTTTTAACCTTTTATACAAAGAACGAGGACGTTGTTTAACTTAAGTGGGGGGATTGGAGAATTAGAACACTTACTTGTCCTAAACTTTTTCAAAATATGCTTAAAATGTGCTTAATATATCAAAATTTAAAATTTTTTAGCATGTTTTTGTTTAAAGTCTAAGTTGCATAGCTGCACACATGACGTTATTTTCAAAAATTGTGATTTTTAAAAAATTCACAAATCTATGAGTGTGCCGGTGACTTGTAAACTTTAGAACTTGGCTTGTATACTATTCGAAACCACCATAATAAGTATTATTTTATATAATTGGAATGACTTGTCTAAATTGGTAAAATTCTAGGATTACACCCAAATAGCCTTTATATGTTATGTGATATTAGCTAACTACACTGGTTAGTTAACCCCCGTATAAACCCTTTTGTCACTCTCACTTTTAGAGTAAGAAACCCCTATAAAAACACTCAGAGCCATTCCTTTCGTTTCTTACACCTTCGTTATAATGTTTCGTTACACCCTTACACCTTAGCCTACCCTGTAGATTAAAATCCGTGGTTGGTTAATTGCTTTAGGAAAAGTGTGTTTCCTTACATTACCTGTGTTCGCGTGCATAATTCATTATCTATGGTTATGTCGGGAAATTGCACAATGCAATTGGAGTGAAAGTAAATATTGTATATCTTTGAGTTTATTTTTCGTGTGTTTACTACTTTCACTATTACCGTTATTTCTGAAGTCATGAAAAGTATGGAAAAATTATCCAGAATTATCATTATAGTGATGTGGTGAAATTTTACACATCTATGTTTATGTTTCCAAAAAAAAAAAAAAAAAAAAAAAAAAGAAAAGAAAAAGAAAAAAAAAGAAAAGTTGGATGTTTGTTTAACCAACTTATGTAAAGTTTTGTATTAAGTGGTTGATATCACCACTGGTTGTTGTATATTATATTTATGGATTGAATGGGAGTTGAACGTTATGGGAACGCCAACTAAAGGATATTCTTTGATTAAGATTTTGTTGAGTATAATTCGTGTCTACCTAAAGCGTGTGTTTCAAGTGTTAAAGCGTGAGTTATTCTATGATATGAGTCTTATTCATGGGATGGTTGGGATAGTGATTAACCACACTTAGGATTTTAATTTATCTGTTTTATTTATTTTTCATTTTACACCAATTTATATCCCAAATATTATCCATACCCTATATTGTTCTTTATCAAAACCTTTGATTTATTGAGATTAGGGATTTGAGCAATCTTAAGTATCGTAGTCGTGGATTCGGCTATGTATTTATGATTTTGTCGCCCTTTTTGATATAATATTATTGGTGAAGATTACTTGGTCCTATCTTTAGCCTATTCGAGTTAAGGATTTGAGCAATTGCAAGTATCGTGTTCGTGGATTCGATCATGTATTTGTGATTTTGTTGCCTTTTCTGGAATTTGAGATCGATAGAGATTAAGGAGAATGATTAACCCTTAAACCTCAAAACCTTTTTACCGCTTTAGACTTGTTATTCCTTGGCTTTAGTGGGGGAGATGTGTATACTTGCCAAGCTTATGATAGAATATTCGTCACGTCTGGACAGTTAAACGATTAGATTTGCTTTTATCGAAATATTTTATTTTACTTCTAATTCGTTAAGTGTTTGGTTGTGTGATTATGACAAAAATGAATGCATGCTTAAATATAAAAATAAATCCTAATATCTTTTAGGATACATTTTCATAAGATTAATTCTAAGGTTTACTTGGGGACAAGTAAAGTTCAAGTGGGGGGATATTTGATGAACTCAAATAAGTACATTTTATTACCGTCATTTATCCTATTTATTTGACTTGTTTTATTATATTATCTGTGAGAATCGATACGTTAATGTTTACTTTTGTAATTCTCAGGTAAAAACAAGCATTTGGTGAAACTTGGCGATTTTGGACTAATTATGGAGCAAAACAAGCAAGAAGTTAAGAGTCTACTGAAATGTACAAGATCAAGACTATTCTGCTCCAGATACGCCGCATCTTACTTATTACATACGGCGCATCACTATCAAGATTTCACAAAATACGATCCAAGATACAAGAGGACATGCGCCGCATCTATAAATGGAGTTACGCCGCATCTTCTGGCGGTGTACGAATATTCCTGAATATATTAATCTTGGACCCCACGCGAAGTTAAGTCAATGCGCCGCATCTACTTATTAGATGCGCCGCATCTTACCTCAGACAGAAACTATAAATACCCCAAAGTCAGACGACTTTAAGAGACTTTTGGTACGTACGATATTCGAAGGACAGAAGCCCTAGGCCGAATTCAGTCGAAGTAGCAGCACAAGACACACCTTGAACAAAGATACGAGAGCTGTAAGAAGGTCCTGCATGTATTCAATTCATTAAGTAGTTTTGTTTTATTGTATTAGTACACTTTAATTGATCAGGATTGATGGGCTTATGTTATGTTAATCATTCACTTCAACTCCCCTTAAAATTGCTTTCCCATTAATTAAAGTTTATATGTTGATGTCTTTGGTGACTTTTATTAGTGCATTGATAACCTCTGTGTCTAGCTGAGCATTGCTTGGGTCGCCATGCCCCTTCCTCGCCTGTTTATTAGATCGCCTATGCATTCTATCGTCTGTAGAAAAGTAGGAAGAAAGATAAATGGGATAGTCATAAGTAATCATTAAGGGTTTACTCGCCGATAAGATTAGAACCAACGAGAAAGGACTTAATCTCGGTGCGTTGCATCGAACTATACACTTCATATAAAACTAGCAATGAAACAAGTGACAAGCTACTTAACTATCAGGACAGGTCTTCTTATTGTCTCGAGTATTTATCTGTGTACGTGTGTGCTATTCGCTGATTCGTGCCTATTAGTTAGTTTATTATTTAATTGCAACCAAACCGTGCCAGTCTCTCAGGTTGAACCCCCTTGCGTTAAATTAGGTTGTATAGCTAACTTAAGATATTAAAATATTGATTAGAATAACTAGATAATACGTTCCACTCTTAGTGACCGACACTCTACTTACCATTATATACATACTGACCGGGTACACTGCTCGTTAAAGTGTGTGTGTTATTGATAAGTCGGCTAAATATAAATTTAAAACTTGAATACTGCTAAAGCCACAATGACATATCGTGTGTATAAATTAGAGCACTCGCACGCACGCATCAATACCGGTGGTCACCGTGATCATCTCACGGCGAGCATTGCTCACATGTTGTATTGTATTGTTGCTGAAGAACGATACAATTTGGCCTATCTCTTTGTTCATCGTATTATATCTGCCAAAGACACTCGTAATGCCTATCTTCCTTATGGTATGTTCCTTACTAGACTTTATTATCATGTCATGGAACATTACCCTCATCTTGAGAGTGACATTTATGAGTTCGTTCAACCGATCCTTCATCCTCTTGTTCGTGTCCAACCTCGTCGATCCCGAAGTGACAAGGGAAAATCTCGTAGCTCTTTCTCACTCCCACCTCGTGGTTCCACATCTCATCAAGGAGACGATGATGATAATGATGAGGAGGAGGACACATCACATGTTAGTACCCCATCACCCACGACATTCGCTGATAATCTTCCGGAACTTGATTACACCGACTATCAAGTTCCTTCTCCTTCCCAACAAACCAATGAAATCCTCTTCGAAAGACAAACCTCATTGCTAAACACCACTCAACAAATGCATCAAGAAGTTCGAGGCGGATTCAAGTCAATTGGAAAGGCCTTTAGGAAGATTCTTGGAAAGAAGAAATAGTTTTATTTGATGTGGGATTAGTTGAACTCTGATGATATGTTTAGACAATTATGTGTAGTGTTATATTTTTTTTGCTATATTTTGTGCTAGATGTTTAACTACTATCATGTTAGAACTTTGTTACTAGCTTGTTTAATAAATATAAAATGCCTATGACATGCTTATAATATGATTTTACTTGTTTACATATGCACATTATCTCTTAATATGTTATTGTTACTATTAAATCATTCCTAATGTACATGGTTCAAATAGAGCTTGCTGCAAACACACCCCAAAAATTGACCCTTTTCTAGAAAATTTTCAAATTCTGGTCGCCTGGGAAAACACCAGATGGGCGGTCCCCTTAATTTGCTAGGCGGTCCCCTTAATTTTAAGGGGACCGACCTACAATTAAAGGGACCGGCCATCTGGACAGTAAAATTTACTGTTTTCTTTTGCATCTTGTGACCCCTTTTATCTAGCCCCAGCTACCATTTCTCTTTATGAACGAACTAGTATTGGAATCTTACCACAAAACCTCAAAAATTTACCTAAACTAACCACATTTTCATATTATAAATTCCCTCCAAACAATCACTTCTCATTCCATCATCCTTCACCATCCCAAACCACCATGTTATCACCAAAATCCTCCATCTCTAAGACTCCAAGGAAGCAAAGACTTGTCATCATACCACCACCTCAATGTTCATCCCCAAGTGCACCATTAAAAACACCATCTACTCATGGGACATCATCTTCCTCCATACCATCCACTTCATCCATCAATGACTACATCAACTCCCACCTATCATCATCACCACCAAGAGCATCATCACCACCTCCCACTCAAGAACCTCCATCCACCCAACTTGCCATTTCCTTATCACCCATCACACCTCTTGATGCTCAATTCTCACCATCACCAATCCCACAACCATTCTTTCCCATACCTTGGGCATTACTTGAAGCCCATGGTGACAATTGTCTTTGTTGCATCCATAACCGGACCATAACTTTTGGTCTTAGAGATGAGATACACTACATGTTTTCATCCCTTGAACACATGCTTACCAACCCACCTCCACCACCACCTCCACCATCTTCACCCACTACACCATCACCACCTCCATTTTCACCCAGTTAAGCACATGCAATGCTTAATTAAAAATAATCTTTAAAACCATTTTGTGTGCAAGCCCCATGGAAGATCATGTACTCCTAGGATGATTATGTAGTATTAGTAGTTGCACTACTTGTTACATGTTGTATGATTCTCCTTTGATGTATTGGTTGTGTATTTATACACAACATCTTTTATTAATGAATGTTTCTCTTTTATATGCTTGCTTATTTTTTGCTATATATATGCTTGTGCTTCTAACATTTTTCTTGCAAGATTTCCATATCTCGTTTCCTTTATTCCCTCTAACGAGAGGGAGTACACATCAAGGGGGAGTTATCGTCCCGACAAATTTCACAACTAGAAATTGTCGGCATAACCTTTTTGATTCTACAAAAAGGGGGAGAAGTAGATATAAACTCACTAAATACTTGATTAAAAATTAATTTTTCAATTTAATGAGTTTAGATTTTGTAATCATCAAAAAGGGGGAGATTGTTGATATAAATAATGCCTAAACACGTTATTAATATTTTTCGATATCTCTACGTTTTGATAATCACAAAATGTAGAATCATTAAACGAAAGATTATGACGTAAACAAGTATTTAGTTGTAAATATCTATTTTGACAACTCAATCACTTAAGGTATGAATAAACAAGTGCTTAATGCATTATATGATCAAAGGAACATTTACTTAATCTCTAAACTTTTTATAAAATGTCAAAAATATTTTATATATTTTTGAAAAACATTTTTGGTATTAAATAAATATGTTTAATTCAATATAAAAATATGAATTTAAATTTTCAACCAAAAATGGCAAAAATGTCCCAGAAAAACCATCCCCACAAAAAGACAAATCTGGGCAACGTTCAGCAAGGGCGGCCCCCTTAATTATATAAGGTGGTCCCCTTAAAATTAAGGGGACCGGCCCCCTATTTAAGGGGACCGCCCCGCTCCAGTAGCTTCCCAGATTTGCCTATAAATACTGGATTTTCTCTGGACTTTTTCCTCACCTTTCGCACCCTCAAACCTTCTGTTCTAATTCTCTCTAATCCTTGTAAATTCTTTCTAAAATCCTTTGATCATATCTTTTTAAGCTTTGGTTTCCAAGTGATCCAAGCTTCCTCCATTCAAGTGCAAAAGAAGAATACCTCTTCATCATTTAGAGAAGAAGTGTTGTAGTTCAACTCATATATTTGTATAGTTGTGTAAAGTGTTTGTGTAGTTGTTGTTAGTAGATCAAAGTGTTGTAAGTAGTTGTATTGTAAAGAAGTAGTGTAGAAGTTGTGAAGTCATAGACTAGAAGTTGTGAAGCCGTCGTGTAGAAGGTGTGAAGCCGTTGTGAAGAAGTCGTGAAGCCATCGTGAAGAAGTTGTGAATAAGTCGTGAACAAGTCGTGTATAAGTTGTGAGATTGGTTCTAGCTACGATTAGAACCCGATATCTAGCTTTGTGTCGTTAAGCCGGTGTAAGCCAAAGTTGTGTAAGGTTTCTCCGCCATAAGGGAGTTTGTTGACATAGTGAAGAGAACTCTCGAGTAGGTGACTCGGGGAGTGGAGTAGGGCAAGGAAGGTGTCCTTGTAGCCGAACCACTATAAATCCTTGTGTTGTGGTCTGATCTTTCCATCCCTATCTTTCATTTCATTTACTTTACTTTACTTGCATTACTTATTTATAATTGTCTATATTTGTTCATATTGTTTATGAGTTGAAGTCACATAATATCGAATCGAAGTTTTTAAAAGTAAACAAAAGTTTTCAAAATAAAATTTAAAAGACGTAAAACTATTCAACCCCCCCTTCTAGTTTTCCACAAAATACTAGAACATAAACATAAATTGTCTTGGAGAAGCATTAAATTCAACTAATGCTACTTGTTTTCTTGAGCTATCTTTCTCTCGATAGCTTCTTCAACCATGATTTTCATCTTTTCATTGTCTTGGTATTTCTCAGCAAACTCCATTGCTTTCTTTGACATAAATTCACTTTTCTCATTCACTTCATGCAAAAGGATCTTGGCGGCACACCTCATCCTCATTTTTATTATCTGTTCTTTATATCTTGCATTTTTTTTTTCATCCAGGATGTTAATCTTCCACTTCAGTCCTGATTCACCTTCAAACATCTCCATATGCATCATTGTGTATAAGCCACAGTCGATCTTGTTATCTTTAGTTCTCCATTTCATCTTTGTTACTTTTGCTGGAGCCTCTTTTATTAGTTGGTTGGTGCATGGTTGGCCAACACTCATCAAATATTGTTGAAACACTCCTTTCTGCAAATTGACAGAACATTAAAGAGATATTACTTACTACAATCTATCTCTAGTGATATTACTAGCATATAAAATATAAGTATTCAAATAGACTTCAGTTCAAGCATTGCTTACCACAAAATCTAAGAAGGCTTTGTATTTGCCTTCATAATCTGCATCAGATATACTGTTGTCCAGTATTGCAGCATTACCTTTCTCAAGGTTGAAAACTATGACATAGTAATGATCGTGAGCAATTATGGGGAAGAATGCAAGGTTTACATTTCTCAATTTCTTATTTGTTTCATCCTTTTTCATCATTTTTTCAAACTTGTTATACTACGCTTGTATGTCTTTTCTCTGCTTCGTAATCTCTGGTAGTTGTTTTATCACAAGAGATAATTTAAAATCAGTTTTTTTTTTTTTTTTTTTTTTTTTTTTTTTTTTTTTTTTTTTTTTTTTTTTTTTTTTTTTGGTGAAACACATAGATACTCTAGATATACATCTATTTTTGAAATTTAAATATATTTACCATTGCATCTATTCTGAAGTAGTATCTTCTCTTGTCTTTCCAATCTTTATTGTTACTCTCTTCTTGATTCAACACTGATACAAATGCGTCAATTATGTGACATTCTATTTCCAACCCTGGTGCAAGTGACTGCATTGATATTCTTGGTACTATTGTCTCCTTCCCATCATTGAATACCTCCTCTCTGTGTTTAGTATCACAGGTGATAAATATCAATTGCTTAAGTATGCATAGTATATCACTGGTGATAAATGTCATAACTTTAAGAGAAACAACAAATATTTAATCTTACATGATGTCTCCTTCCATTGAAAATAAGTTGTTTGCTAACAGTGTTTCATGTTCTGTTAAGGGTTCGATCGTACTTGCCATCTTGTTATTATATGGTGATTTCAAGTATATTGATGGTTTCGTTATCCTTTTCCCTTCTTTTATTTGTTTATCTTTGATGCTTCCTTCAGCAACATCCTTCCCTGTTCCGAATGGCTTTTGTTGAATTTTTGGGCTTTGAAATTCTGCAATTTTATCCTTTTCTGCTGCTTGTTATTCATCTTTTTGTTTTTTGGCAGCACCTTCTTTTTTAGCCTATATTGAGAGCAAATCAAAATGGAAACAAAGAACAATAAGTTGAAAAATAAGCTCCACTTGTGAGCTTATTACAAGTTTTTGAGATAAAAAAGTATTTAGATCCAAAAACATATCACGCACGATGATTTCCTTATAACTTGTTATATTACTTTAACATGATAATTTAAAGTCAAAAGTAACTAACCTTTTCTTTTGCTCTTTTTTCGTTAAGCTACTTTGCAGCTGCTTTTCTTTTCTTAGCTGCTTTCTTTTCAGCCTCTTGCTTAGCTTTTAGCTTTAAAGCTTCTTTTTGTTTTGCAGCCTCTTTCTCAGCAGCTTCTTCCGCAGACTGTTTTATTTAAAAATTAAAAACTATTAGATTGTATCACTTGAGATATTACCTTTTGTCATATTACTATTTTTGTTATATTACCTTTTGTTCCTTCAATTTTGCTTTTATTTCATCTTGTCTTCTTTTTTCAGCAGCTTCTTTTTGTTCTTTGATAACTTGTAATTTTTTTCTTTTGCAGCAGCTTCTTTCGCAGCCTGTTTTAGTAAAAAAAAAAAAAAGATCTATTAGATTTTATCACTTGAGATATTACCTTTTGTCATATTACTATTTTTGTTATATTAACTTTTTTTTTCTTCAAATTTTCTTCTTCTTTTTTCTTTTTTGCAGCTTCTGCTTCTTTATCTTTTTCAGTTTGTTCCTTTTCTTTTTCAGCAATTTCAGTTGCTGCCTTTTTTACTGCCTCGTATGTTTCTTTTTCATTTTCCTCTTTCGCTGCTGCTTCTTTTTTGGCCTGTTTTTTAAATTAAAAAAAATTGAATACATATAAGCATTTACATATAAGCATTTTATCATTTGTTATATAAGCATTTTATCACTTGTGATATTGCATGCACATAACCATTTTTAAATCACTAATATCTTACTTTCACGATATGCTGTTTCTTCTTTTGTTGTTCTTGGTTTTCTTGTTCTTCATCCAATTTTTCTCCTTCCTTGTTCCTTGCTTCTTTTTTACCTTCATCATCATCTCCTCCATCATTATTACTCCCACCATCTTCACCATCACTTGCCTCTTCATCATCATCTCCTACATTATGATCACCCTCACCATCTGCTCCATCATCATCACTTCCATAACTTCTTCTACTAGTTCCTGCCTGATCATCCACCACTCTCCCAAATTCATCAGTTCTTATTCCTAATTTGAATTCCATGTTGAACCTTTCTAAAAACATCCTTATCGTTTCATCCCCTGGGTATATCTCCATGCTAACTTTGATAGTAGTCTCTAATTCTTTTTTCTGATTTAAAACTCTATCAAAGTTTTCTTCTATTGTTTCATATACCACATGTGTTTTAAATTTATATATATATATATATATATATATATATATATATATATATATATATATATATATATATATATAAGCATTTATCACTACAGATATTAATTAATCTTGTAATTTATCACTAGTGATATTTAACCTGTCTCTGCTTTTGAATTTATTTCTCTTGATCGTCATCATCTTCTTCGATGACTATCACTGAACCAAACTCTTCTCTATCCATTTCCATCTCCTGCCTTCCTCCAATAGCTTTGTGTTCCAATTCTTAATGGCTGGCCATTTGCGTGGCACATCCATTTGTTTAAATTTCGTGTAATGCAAGTAAATGAGCTGTTTTCAATGAAAAAAAACTTTTATTAAAAAACAGTTAGTTATATTTTTTTCAAGTTGATTTTAGTATCTCAAGTGATACTATACATGGCCATCTATTTTACAAAAAAAAAAAAAAAAAAAAAAAAAAAAAAAAAAAAAAAAAAAACTTTGAATTATCACTGGTGATACTATACATCACATTTCATAGAATGGTTATTTTTAAAGTAAACTGTTACTTACAGTGAACGTCACATGAGGTCCATAGTACCAATTTTCATTCGTTCTATCATCCCAGTGTTCCTTGCTTTCTTTTATGCATTTCCAAATGAATGTGCACCAATCTATGTTGGGTATGTCTTCTGCTGACTTTATGTTTTGTAGCACATGATGCTTCAACATTGAAGTATTATCACACGTCCCCAAGTAGTTTCCAAACATCATCAAGTAATTCAAATCAAACATGAAGTCTGTTCCTTCCATTGTTTGAATTATACTAGATAATGTTGATGTTGTTCTTCTCCTTCTGTTGGTTGGAAGCTGTGCTATGAATTTGTAGTAGACTGAGTCCTGTTTCAACCTTTCTTTCTCAGCATAGAATGTGTAATGATTTGAAATCCTTACTTTATCATACCCATAAACTGAGATCGAATGGCATATAAGATATAGATCAAAAGGTATAAAGATAGAAGAGAATATGAGAAGAATAGATGAGAAGATTGGCACAATAGAGATAAGTTGTAACTGTGAATATATTAGATTTGAGGAGAAAGATATAACAAGAGATAAGAACACATACACACACTCCCACCTTATCTAAACTAATGCACACTTAACATATGTGGTGGGAGTGAGATGATATAGCAAACACAACCACGACCCTATAGATGGGTGGGCTTTGGTTTTGGGCTCTTGTGGGCTATTGTGAGTATTACACATATGTATTGATATTACAAACTTTCCTAATACCAATAGCCCACAACTTGAACTATTTGATACATTTAAGACACAAGTTACATTTGCAAATGACCATCACTTCACACTTAATAAATTAAGTGCTAACAATCTCCCCCTAAGGGATGGTCATTCAAATGATGCTCCGGTGATTGGTATTTTACCTTCAATGTCTTGAACTTTGTGTGTTGATGTATAATAGACTTGATTCATTGTTCCTTCATGCTCTGTGATCTTCAAAGTATCAACTTTTGGTCGTTCTTGCCTTGATCAACATCTTCTGAACAATTGCGTCGATGATGTAGATGTTGAAACGTATGATGATGGTGAATGGACTTTCGTCAGTACCTGCATAAGACAGTTAGCAATAAATCGTCCAGCGCTTATAGGTTCAGATTTTGAGATAGTTATCAGCATAGTGTGAAAACTTTCTCTAATCTTTACCAAGGCCGTTGAGAGCCTCTGAAGTATACCGAAGTATCACTTCAAGACTGTAGACCGTTTGAAGCGAGTAACCATCATGTCATGAGGCAAGATCCTTAGATCTCATTAAGACTTTTACAACTTGTGTCCTTTTAGGTGAACACAAGTGTAATATATTGAAAGTGTTCCTAGGAGATCTTTGATGAATCTCATGGCTCTAGACTCGATAATGTACGTTTTGGATTTAGTCATCGGAGGCATGGAGCAGAGTGCCACCTTTTCAATATCAACACATCTCGGAGTGAGAGGTCGATAGATTATGCAGTGTTCTCCGTGAGAAATGAAACAAATATCTTTTAAGAGATATCTGAGTGGATAGGAGGGGTGGTGCAATGCGTCACTGGGCCATGACGTCTTGTCTTCAATATCAGTATCACATTAGTGAGTACCGATAGCATATGTATTGACCCGGTTTCTGACCTAAGTTTTCATGGAGGGCTATTTCTTTTCACCCTTTCATTAAACTTTTCTTTTTCATTCTTCAACCCCTTCTTTCTCCTTTCTCATTTACTCCTTTTTTCAATCTTACCTAAGGACTTCTAATTCTAATCTATTGGAATTGTCCTAGGGTAGATCCCTCCGGTTCTGGCGGATCATTGGACATAGCCTAACCATAATCACCTTATTACTCCATGATTATCCTAGATTAGATCACTTGCCATAAAACCTTTTTATGAAAATCTCTCAACGTGTTCATGAACAAACACATTTAGTTAACACATTGAGAGTTTTGCATTTTTGAAACACTCCCCCTTCACATGTGCATAAGAGATTTAAGAAAGAATTGCACATGTTGGGTAGAGTTCACACATTTGAAATGATCGATTTTCATTTAATATGACCATTGCGAGACACGTTTACATCACTAGATAGACTAGCTTGAAGTTATTACCCGTCCCGGTCATATCAAAAGATCATCTCTCGAATTGGTACATTCTACTCAGACAAGTCCTTTGCGAGACACGTTTACATCAATGGATAACCATTTTGAAATTATTACCCGTCCCGGACTAGTCTTTTCGATAACGGACATTTATCTTTCGTCAATTCGAGGGTAAAACTGAGTCTTTTTGGAGAGCTCTTTTTGAGATTCCTTTTCGATCACATTTTAATCATGTCTTCTCCCCCTCAAAAATAGCATGCAGTGATATTTTTGATATCATCTGATTAAAATGAAACTTTTTGGAGAGAAAGATGGATTTGAGCATGAAATTGGAACATTTTTGTTTTTCATTTTTATACTCCCCCTTAAATAAAGCATGTTTTATCGTGTTTTGGAGGGAGTTATCTTGAGCACTTTATGAAAGATTTGGAAAAAGAGCTCAAGATAGAGAAGATTTTGAAAATCTTTGAAGATATGATGGGAGAAATATCTTCATTTGTTTTTAGGATAAGTGTTTGAAAAAGATATTGGTTTAGCACAACACTTTTCTTTATTTGAAGTTCGGGTCCGAAACTGATGTGTCCAAGAGCCATTGGGTTAAGCTCGGGTTCTGGAGTGAGTCTCTCAGAAGCCATTAAATTAAGCGCGGGTTCCGTACTGAAATGCACGAAAGCCATTAATTTAAGCTCGGGTTTCGTACTGAAATGCACGAAAGCCATTTGAAAGAAATTTTGAGAAACGACATGTTTTGAAAACATTTTAACTGAACTCCCGCTCAAGCATCTGTACATGCCCGTATCATTGTTAAATGACATTTCTAGGTACGTACAGAATATCGATTATACGAGAGACATGTCGGAGAAGAATATTTTTGCATTTTTGAAATTTTCTATTTTTGTATTTTGCTTTTGAGTTTTTTTTTTCAAAAAATGTATATATGTACAAAGAATGATTAAGTATGAACAAGTAAAAGTGAAGTTAAGAGTGGAACAAGAACAGGATTTCCAAATGAAATGTTGGCATAAAGCTCTTCTTTTCCACATTCAGCGTATGAAGTCTCAACACTTTCACGAGTACCTGCGTTCACAGAATCCACAAAAGAAGAATATGCACCAATAATAGTGTTAGAAGAACAAGAATCATCACATTGAGTGTGTCCACTATCAATGGTTGTAGTGGTTTCTACATCCTTATCCTGATGATTTTCACTATTACTTGTCGTGGGGCAGGTATCAAAAATCTTCCCTGTGGGAATCCATCTAAGACCAACTGTTTTAAAAACTTTTCCCGTGGGAATCCACGTAGGGCAAGATCTAAGAGTTGTTTTCTTATCAGATGCAGCGGAAGTCTCATTTTGAGAAAAACTACGTCCTGTAGAGATCCACCTAGTTGGTTTCTTTGCCTTTTGCTTTTTATCAATGGGCTTGTTTCTTTTTGGTGTCTTAGTGGGTTGTGCCTTAGCACTTGATTTGTCTTCATTCGAAGAGGAATTTGAATTCTTAGTGTTGCATTCTACGTGCTTAGCATTTTGATTTGAGCAACTACTTTTAGATGCAAGCCAATCCCTAGTCTTTAGTTGAATGATCCTAGGAAGTAGTATACTACTACTAGCAGTGCCTTATAATGTTGTAGAATTCATTACTATAGGTTTTGTACCTAAAATTCCATCTTTTTGAATCTGTGCCTTTTTCCTAGCCTTTTCTAGGTATTGATTGTGGACCATATCGTTTGAATCACCAGATTCTTTAACAGTTTTTATGGTCACATTCGTTGAGCTATTCCTAGGGGCACACACATTTGGATTTAGCTTGTTGTCCTTTGAATTTGTAGTAGCATTCCTAGACTCTTTTGGATTATCGTTTGCACATTTTTCTAACGCCTTAAATGTTTGATATGTAGAGGCAGACGCATTAGTGGGACTAATCCTATCAAGGTTAGGCGCTATTACATTCGATGTTTTTGTTTTGACAACAGCTTTCCCTTTTTGTTTCTCACTAGGCAAGGGGGTTAATGATGCTATACCCGTAGTTTCCTCACCCTTCCCTTTTTGACTTTCAAGCTGAGATTTCAAAAGATCAATTTGTTTTTGCATGTTGTGGTAAGAACGCTCATACGACAATTTGTCATACTTTCATTCTTCTTTTTTTTGATCAAGTTGTTTAAAATATGTGACATTTTGTTTTTCAATCTTGGCAAGTGCCTTTTCATATTTTACAACAATTTCGGAAGTCTCAGATCGAAGTCGTTCATCATCCTCAACAGAATATGTTTGGTAAATAATGGACATAATATCGGTCGATAGAGCTTCGAAGCAGAGATTGTCATTATGTTTTTCCAATGCCTTGATGTGTTCAATGTTTTCATTTGCTTCCTTCACTAAGGATTTGTGGTCCTTAACAAATTCTGCTGACTTTTTCAAAAGATTATTTTCCACATTTTGAACAACCGCATAGATTGCAGAAATGTGTGGATTAATTTCCCTTTCAAAAATCCTTTTTAGTTCATCCTGAACACCTGAAAACCATTCCATCTTTTGACTTTTTGTTTTGGAAGCCACAATGCGTTGAAGTTTTTCAATTCTCTGTTTAAGATCGACCAAATATAGTCTAGCTGCACTTGTGTTATAAGTGTTTTTAGATGCCATCTGTTCGATGTTAGACAGATGTTTTGAAGCAAATATTCGTTTTGTGACAGCCACTGGTTGTTTGAAAAACATTGGTGACTCTTTTGGAACTAAATGAACCCCATAGTCTATGTTGAGCTGGTTATAGTCTATTGGTTTAATTTATGGGTTCATTTGTCTCATTTTAATTCTACTCTGCTGAGCAAGCTCGATCGTTTCATCAGAATCATGAACCTCTATAGGATCATGTTTATCATTTATAAGCGTACCATCATATAACACATTTTGTTCTTTCTGAGCTTTCTTGAGATAATAAGGATTTTCATAACCGATAGCCACTTTCTTCATTGTATGTAAAACTGGGTTTTTATCGTTTATTAACAAATGAATTGTTTGTGTAGAATGACCCGTTTTTACAAGTAAATCATCCAACTTTGCAATGGTTTCCTTTTTTTCAGTAATCTCTTTAAGAAGATCCTTTTCACGTTTTAGAAACCTTTCATTCAACTCCTTCTTTTCTTTTTCAAGATTAGAATAAGTTGATTTTTGTTTTGAAAGCTGGTTGGTTAGTTCAGAAATTTCTTTGTTTAGAGATTTGATTTTATTGTTCAAATTAACATCAAGAGTGTTAAATTTGATTTGCAAATGACCATCACTTCACACTTAATAAATTAAGTGCTAACAGAATGGTTTCGGCCCCATTGGTATTCCCAGTACTTCTCTTATCCTTTTTGGAGTTATTTTGATAACCCCGCCATTTGGCAATGTGATCTCCATTGTATTCACATTCAAATGTGTTAAGATGAAGTATGGTAGTTTTGAAGGGATTTTTGTGAATGGGAACTCGAGTAATGTTCCAAATCCCACTTGTCTTACTCTTTCTTTTCTCTCTGGGCTCAGTTTATGCGTAGCATCATAAAATGGTTGTACTGTCGTCTTTGCTCTCAACGACTTGAACCATTTTCCTCTCCCTTCATCCTCTTCATCTTCCATTTTTTTCTTCCCCTTATCCTTAACCTTCTTTTCCTTAACAACAAAATCTTCATCATTCGTTTCATCCTCATCTTCCATTGTTTTATTCACTTTCTTCTTAACAACCTTCTTCTTTTTTTCAACTTCCTTTTTCCCTTTTTCAACCCTTTTTCTTTTACCGACAACTGTTGCTTCTATCTGTTGCTTTTCCTTTTTGTTATTGTTTTTCTTTGTCTCTTCTTCTTTCTCTTCTAACCGTTGCTTCTTGGCAACGCTTCTTGTTGTCGCACTCGGCGATTCTTTTGCTGTTCTTTTCTTCTTTTCAACCTTCTCCACACATCCTTTTGTCTTCTTTTTTGCCCTCTTCTTCTTCATTCCCTCCTTTTCCCTCCTTAACAACCTTCTTCTTTTGTGCAACAATCTTTAATCTTTTTTGCACATGTTTTGGTTCATCCATATTTGTTTGATCCTGTGCATCAACTATCGCTGATTCTGGTGATATCACAGGTATGCCTTCAACGGTTGTTGGTGATGATGTTGGTGTGCCTTCAGGTGATATCACAGGTGATGCTTGACTTATTGGTGTAACGTATCTTGCTGGATTTGATTTTGTGGGTGTTGTTGAGGGTGTTGATATTTCGGTTGTATCTGTTTTTCTTTTTTATGATGGTCTTTTGACTTTTCATTTCTTGGCCTTGTTTTTTTGTTCTTCTGTGTTTTATTTCTGAATGCATACCTGCACAAAACAAATCCCAATTAAGTTTTATGAATATGATATGTGATAAATAAACTCCGAATTTGTATGCGTCATATAATTTATAACATTCTACTGCAAGTATACATACACATTCTACTGAATGTGTATGTATCACCGGTGATATAACACAGAAGCTAAATGTCAAATCAAGTACGCCGCATACATTCAGGTTTTTATCACAGTTAATTCTTCTAAAGAAGACATACTTATATGTTACAATATGCCTTTAATTTTATCAATCTCTGGAGATAATTTCAAAAATGCGCTTGTCGACAGTACTGCATTTACAATTTTTTTTAGATAGTAACACTATGTATGCAATTTTTATGTGTAAAGCTTTATTAACATAAACTAACCATTTAAAGCTTGTATCGTATCCAATTGCGCATAAATATCAGCTTCTACATTTTTTTCAAAAAAGCAAAAATTTAATCTCTCATGTTAAATAAAAAAATATACACTAAAAATCACATCAGATATACTAGTTATCAGTATAAGTGCTCATTATCACAGGTGATACACTACCAAAAATTGAATAAAACCACTACAACTGTTTTTATGTGTGTTATATCACTTGTGATACATATGACCTGTGTTATTTCACAGGTGATATTCTACTTATCGGTACAAGTGCTCATCATCATAGATGTTTTATCACAGGTGATATACTACCAAAAACTCAAAAAAAAAAAAAAAAATCATAACATTTATCACTGGTGATATACTACCAAAAATTGAAAAAAACTACTACAACTATTCATAATACAGATGTTATACTACCAAAAATCGAATAAGACAACTACAACTATTTTATCAAAAGTGGTATTCTACCAAAAACTGAACAAAATCACAACATTCATCACAATCTCTCAATTCACAAATAAAACTCAAATAAGTACATAATCATCACATGCATCACAGTATCACATCAAAAATCAACAAAAAAATACACAAAAATCTTCATATGTTGCAATAAAATTCATAAATAAGTACAGATTCACTAGAAATACTAATAAAACAACTAATTAATTAGTCGGAAGCATTGTACCTTCATCTCCAGACTCAGTAGGTTCATTTTGAACCGTTTTTTTTGTGCATCTGCTTGTGCACTCGATGATTCTTGCATTTTTGTGTTGTTTTTAAGATTTTAACGGTTAAAAACGGTTAGTTTTGATTGTTTATGGTAGGTTTTTAATGGCGGTTAGAGAGAGAAACTGGGTTTTTTGTTTTATAGAGAATTTGTTGAAAGTGAAAGGTCGGGGGTGGGGTTGGTGGGGTAAGTTTGCTGAATTGGCAAAATGGTCCCTCCGTGTTTTTTAATCTTAAAACCTGTCTTTTTGGTCCAACGGTTGGGAATCATCCCTTGGCTTTTTGAAACTTTTTGACACCGACTTGTAAAAGGAAAACTAGGACTCAAATCAATTTGACACTTAATAAAAAATGGGGTATGTTACCCGCGCGTTGCGGCGGGGTGTTTGTACATGTAAGTTAGCGTAAAAAATAGTAAAAAAGATGGCAAAATTTGTCTTTCGATATGAAAACAATCTGCAGATATTGTAATAGTTATGTGAATAGGTTGTATACATGCACCATTTGGTTGTATGTTATAAAGTTTAACTACATGTGTCATTACAATGAATTTGCATCAACCATTGCAAAACACTCCTGTCAAAAATGTTGCAGCAGTCACACCTTAGCGTCAGTGGTGTAGCAACTTCTGCCGCCTTTTCTTCGTCTTCCTTTATTGGTTCTACTCGGCTTTCTTCACTTCCGCCTCATATAAAGTTGCCTACAAGTGTCACAAAAATTATAAGTAAACATGAAGATTCATTGTGTGTAATTTGACCTGATCCAAACACTCAGTTGCACATCTAAAGATAAGTTTGTGAAAATGGCAACCGCCTATTATAACACAACACCAAATACCCCATCACAAATCTCTTCCTTCCTCACCAAAACAACTCTTTCCTAATCATTGTATCTTGAGATTCCAATAATAAAAAAAAGAAAATGACGTGAAATAGATAAAAGGAAAAAACTAACAATCATATAACATTAAAAAGAACTTACACACGGTTGCTGATTTTTTTAGCAGAAAGATGTTTGCATTCATCCCCAAATCCCAAAATCCACTTTGACACGTCTGAAGGAATCATCTAAATAATGTATTGAACAACGCAATTTCTGCATCACATGATAAAAGTTACAATTATTAATGACTGTGTAAAAATAGAAAGTAACACGATCTTTGGTTAGCCTTACCCGAAAGTAATTCCTAAAGCAATGTCCTGTAAGCCGACTCCCTTGTAGAAAACCCAGAAACCAAAAATCAAAACCACATCAGTTAAATGCTATAAGCAGCTTAAGGAGATAAAAGCTATTAACTATGGAGAACTATTTTTGGTGCATCAAGATTGAATTTTACACTACTTACCACTCTAATCTGCCATTATCGGCTGCTAAAATCTTTCAACGATGCTGCATCCAGTTTCTGCAATAACATAGCAGTGTAAATTATTAGTATAAGAAAGTATTACTAAAATACTGATATGATTGTAAGCAAACTTTGGTTATTGTTATGCCGATTCCACAGTGCAGGGCATATCATACCTTCCTTTATGGCTTATCAGTTTACTCGGGTCTTAAGTTGAATGGTTGTTGGGAAGTTTCTCTATCTCTCTCCTCTTCCATCTTCTACCACCAAAGGTTGTAGGCGATTCATTTCAGAGGTATGCACAAACAAAGTTCAAAACTGAATCACAAAACCAGCATTAAAACCGAACAATCTGATATCTAAATCTATACAAAAGTATAATATACACAACATACATTTCGTCTGCTTCGCCTGCTATCACCTAAGTACTTGTTCAAAATACTAAACGACACACACACACAGACACACAGACACAAAAAACACACATAGACAATCAGAATCAATGTTGACATCATAACATGCTAGCAACTGATAGTATACATAGTTTTGCTTATATTACTATTTTACTATATTAACCAATGCCTTAAAAAAGGCTGCATTTTCCTCAAATCGTTATACTTTGGATCACATGGGGTATTTGCCATTGCGTTTTGAAAGTGACTGTGATTATTGCACAACAGATAATCAGTTTCCACTGTTTGGGTATAGTAAAATTGATTCTCAATATCAGATTATATATGTGTCAAACACACACATTTGAGCCCCTATTTCACCACCCAAGCATACCCATTTCAGCCCATATTTCATCGGCCAAACCCGGCTATTTTAGGCACAATTTCAGCACACATTTGAGCCCCTATACTTTATGTTTTGATAAGTTGTGTGCAATTGTTCCGAAACTAATTTTCCGAATCCAACTGTTTGGCCCCTAAATAATCAAATGCTCAATATGCATTTGTTATTGCTGTAATGACCAGTTTCAGAATGCGAATCAAAATACCCCCTCTTAACAAATTAACCATTCAGTAATAGTGAAAAATAAGAGGGTGAAAGTAAAATACCTTAAGTTCGTTAGGCTCTCCTTCAAGCATAACTCTATAACTGTGATGAATTTGGAATAACTGATCCATCTGGTCGCGGCTGCTGATTTTTTGAGCAGGAAGATGGACGCAGTAATCCCCAAATCCCAAAATCTACTTCGACACGTCTGAAGGAATCATCTCAATAACGTACCGAACAACACAATTTCTGCATCGCATGATAAAAGTTACAATTATTAACGACTATATAAAAATGGAAAGCAACACGATCTTTGGTTAGCCTTACCCGAAAGTAATTCCTAAAGCAATGTCCTATAAGCCGACTCCCTTGTACAAAACCTAAAAACCAAAAATGAAAACCACATTAAGCGTACACTTTTGTCTTCGCACAGAACATCTTGCAATGATGTACTGTAGCGCGATGTTGGTTACTGTCAGAGACAGAGCCTTCTCAAGTTTTGACACCATCAAAATCTGCGAGAATTTGTGCCCTGTAAAAAATCTTGTTTACGCTTGTAGAATGAATAATCTGCAATAAACTGGTAATGGCCGCACCTCATTGGTGTATATGTACCACAGTAGCTATTGAGACCGTCGTTTTGGCCATGGCTACAATATGCATCGTATCTTTAAATTTCCTGTATAGCAGAAAACACTTTTAAGTTACTAAGTATCTTAGTAAAAAATATACGTATTCTAAACTTCAGAAACCTAGATAATCTGAGCTTCAAAGAGACGTGGTGTTTTTTAGCATACCTTAGTGCAGCTATACAGCTATGGGAGAGTTTGGGCAAGCTTATTTAAGCAATCGTGGATGGCTTATTTGAAAAAACTTTGACTTTTTAAAAATCAGATCCAATACTACAATTTTTTTTGACACATCATTAGCTAATAAGCTATCATCATATATTATCTTACCCAAACTTTGCCTCACCTTGACATGCTTGTTTATCGACACTGTAAGTCTCAGCAATGCACACGATGTATCCTTACAATATAATCATGAATATCATAATATCTAACATATAACTGCAGTCAAGAATACTTTTTGAGAATATGCAGGTCCTTAAAAATCAACAACAGGATTCTTAAATAGTATAGATGTCCTTGAGTCTACTCACTCAGTTCATGTTGAGAATTTGCAGGTCCTCAAAAACCAACAACAGGATTCTTATATCTCAAAATTTGCTAAAAAGTAGTAAATGAATATGAGAAAAAACCTTGTAAAGCGAATGTGGACTTTTCGCACAGAACATCATTGAAAGAGCAAGTACCGTGGATTGAATTGCGAATAACGAAAACCATACAAGCCACCTGACCACACCGAGCACATAGATCAGAATGATATATATAAAAAAAATAGATTATGTAAAATACAAAAAGACTATAAAAATGCATAGACATGGTAGATGAAATTATTTTCTTACCTGGATGCCATCTTCTTAATCACTTCAACTCTTCTGCATTCTAATTGCAACGCCACCAACCCATTAGAGGTTATAAAATGGGTCCTTACTTCCTGTTACGCATCCAAAATTTCAGCATTTCCACTCTAATTAATCATACTGAAAAAATAATAAACACAAAGAATTAAAAACAAAACTGAGGCTCACATAGAAAATACAGATTTCCATATTGGTCCTAATTGACCTCTTGTAGGTTTTATTTTCTCTACTGCCTTCCTTGGTCTACATTCATTCACTCACAAACTTAATAAAGCGATAAATTTTATACAGTAAGTGATAAGATAATGAAATTGTAAATTACCGTTCATTTTCTTTCTGAGAAGCCATGAAAGTAGAAGCTTTTTGCTCTGATCCCTTTGCTGGTAGTTGCTAAAAGTGAATGCGCATGAAAAACGTACAGGAAAAAAGTTAATGCAGCAGCCTAATCCAAAAGATTCTGTTTGCTATATGAATTCGATCAAACTTACTTTTTGTGTCACATTTTCAGCCTTAGGTTTTGGGAACTCTTGGTTACTTTCTTGAGCGTCTTCAGTCATTGAATCCACATGGAAATGTTGCTTTACCAGTTTCACACTCTCATCATTGACCAAAATAGCTTCTTCGATCTTTCCCAAACTGTTGTTAGATGCTCTCGGTAACAAATGCAAAGGTTCCATTGTCTTAACTGCAGTAGCTTCCTCTACCTTATCAGCATTGCTGTTCAACACTACCGGTAACACATCCTGAGGTATCACATTATTACCCACCTGCATAGATTCATCCTGAAAGCTTTCCTCATTAAATGAAGTAGCATCTACTGCACATTGAGATCGTTCACTACTTGGTTCATCTCCATGATGTTTTCCTGATCCTTCCATCACGAAAATCTCATTTTACACTTTTTCATCATTACAAAAGACCTTACTTTCGACCCCGCCTTTGTATTCTTCCTTAACTTGCTCAGTATGATCATCTGATCTTCCCGGACAGTCAACTTCTTGCAAGTTTTCTTTAGTAAAATCAGACTATTTCTCCCAAGAAAGTGCATACACTCAGCATACAAATTAACCTGCAGCTTATAACAAACAAACGAAATAATTGTTAGGAATATAAATATTCATATGAAAGACTCGATCACCCCGAGTATCCATTAGCATTAAGTTAGCTCGTAGGCTTATTAATACTAGTTTAGTTATAGTTATATTAGTTTAGTCGTAGTAATATTTGTGGAGTTGGGTCGGGTCTTTACCCACCGTCAGCTCACTCCACAGCCCATGTGGGGCATATCATATGTAAGTATAAATACCCTTTCCCACACAAGGGAAAGGGTTGGATGTTCTCTTACACTTAATCTAATATTCTCCATTTTCTCTCACTAGAACATCTCACTTTCTCTCTCTAATCTCATAGAATTTGGCCAAAACTTAAATCCATCATTGTGTTATGATATCCAATATCTTACAATTGGTATCAGAGCTCATGGTTTGATTAGCGTGATTGTGTGTGCGTTTTCTTGGTTGGTTTAGATCAAAAGTTTGGTTTTTGAAGGTTTATGAGCTTATTCTTGGCTTCCTTTGATTCTCACGTTTGTGGTGTTAAAGATAGTGTTTTTATAGTTTTTATAACCTTCTAGGATCAAGTTGTGCAAAAGAAACCAAGCAAAAACGTTCAAAAGGGTGATTTTTAGGTGAAAAAAAAGTTAGTTTTTCTTATCTGCGATTTGACTCTCGGTAAGGATTTCCTTGTTGCGATTTGAGTTGGTTAAGGAAAAGTGTTGTTGCGATTTGGTGTACCTCGATACTGTGATTTTGCGTTTTTATTTAAAATGGGAAAAAGACAAATCGTAAGAAAGTGACAGTTTTGTCCTATTGTGAACTGCGATTTGATCCTTGCTATTTGGGTATTTCTGGGTTGCGATTTGAGTGAGCCTGCGATTTGAGGGTTGCGATTTGGGCTCTTGAGATTTGGTTTCTGGGTTTTGAGTTGTAACAACCCCGTTTTTGATATACGCAGCGGAATATAAGTTGGGGTGTTACTTCAAGTATCACAGTCATGAAAATAGAAAACGACTCGAAAAGAGACGTTTTAAATAAAATTGTTATCATTCATTTATTTAAATCAGAGTTCCATAATAGAGGTCCCAACGGGAGATTTCAAAGTACGTTATAAAACTTACATTATTTGTTGAATGATAACAAAATGGACACTCTTTTTATAAGAAGAAAGCCCATGCCACTCCGTGCCAAATCGTACTTCTAGTTACCTGAGATAAAACATGCTAAAAAGTCAACACAAATGTTGAGTGAATCCATAATGTTTAAAGTTATAATCAGTTTGAAAACAAGCTAAGTAGAAAGTAATTCAGTAAGATTTTAGTTCATTATATATTGCTCTAAGTCTCATGACACGCAAAATGTTAATAGGAAGGACATCATAGCAATTAACTATTGATGTAATTACTACATAATTAAATGTAGTAATACTGCTCTCGAGTAGGAGCTTGCCACACTCTTTATTGATCTCAAATAAAGTGCATTTGGCTACTTATCCAGCAACACAAATGGGTCGTCAAATGCCAATAGATCTATTCACTATATTCGCGTTCACCCGCAAGTGATTAATGGTTCATGATAGAGGGTCTTTTAGAGACAACAGTTAAACTTAGGCAATATTAATCAGGATAGCATACAGAAAAATACTTGTGTTCGGTTTATAGCATGTATCTCCCCACAAGTTTGAAAAACGTAAGAAAAGTGGGACTATGAACTCACCTTGACAGTCTGGATGGAAAACAAAGTTAAATAAAGTTGATAAACGTCTTTGGCACGCAACCTGGGTTGGTATTTCAAGTTTCAGTAATCATATTCCATGATATATATAAGTTTTTAATATTTGTTTCGTTTCGTTTTGTTTTTGGTTGTTGAATAAAGGTTTAATTGAGACAACATGAAGTCTCTTCAAAAGTTGGATAAGGTTTTATCTTATTTCTCATTTTTATGTTTCCGTTTGTTCATTATCGAGATATACGTATTTTATTTATTAGTTTTTATAATAAATATATTTAAAATATATTAGTAATAATAATTATATAAAGTTACGCTTTTTACCCTATAGTTTTACATATTGACAGTTTATACCCCTGAACTTTCATAAAATGACAATTTTTACCCCTGAACTTTTGTAAATTGACAATTTTTACCCCTCAACTCTGGTGAAATGACAGTTTTTACCCCTGTAGTTTCGAAAATGACACTTTATACCCTCACCTTTAGATCGTTGGCAAAAATTGTCCTTGGTTTAATAACTTTGAGAAATTTATATTTTGGGCCCAATAAAACTCCATCTTTGGGTTTTGGCAGGTTTCACCCCTAAACTTCAGATCGAATTCATTTTAGGTCCTTGTTAATAAAAACAGTTGGAGTTTTGACAGAAAATACCCTCCAAGCACTTTGTTGTTTCACTCGTGGTCCTATTTTCAATTTTACGCAAATTTAGGCTTGGAAAAAGGGACGAATTTCTACGACTCTTTTATAAACGTTATATTAAGTTACTAAACATCTTATTCTCAGCTTATGGGCTTATTATTCGTGCTTATATAGCTCGAATTAATTATTATTGGGGCGCTAAAACAGTTTACGATGGACAGATTTTGGACACAAATAAAAACGAGGCAAAGCAATCATTTCACAACGTTCTTTTTCCTATAATTAGTTAGCTAGGCGGTCCTTATTGTGGCAAAAATTCAGAATTTATAGAGGTCGTTTGGTGGTCGAAATTAAGGTCCAAAGTTGGTCGAGTGGGCTGATTTGCGACAGAAACAAGAAAAAGAAAATGAATTGGGTTTTTGGTTTTTGAGTTTATGGACTAGTATTTTTAGCATGTTAATAGTATATTTAACATATTTAAGCTACCTTAACATGTTTTTAAAGTTTCTTGATTTGTAATGCTTAAAAATGAATTAGGGTGTGTTTGGTTTTTGTTCGACAAAAGAAAAGAAAAGGGAAATACATGGTTTTCGACCTAACTAGTTATTAGGGATTATTTAGTAATATTTTTAGAAGTATTTGAAGTATATAAAAGTAATGAAATAAGGTTGGATCACTTACTTGTATTTTGGTCGATTATGGATATATATATATATATATATATATATATATATATATATATATATATATATTATATATATATATATATATATATATATATATATATGTGTGTGGCGATTGAACTTGAAAGTGGAGCACTAATGGTTTCCTACTCCTAAGCTTTCTCAAGGCTCTTGTTTAACTTGGAAGTGGGCTGTAGAATCAGTAATGAAATGGGGTGTGGCTGTTTTGAGTGGGTTCGATTGGTTTTGAGAGAAAAAGGGAAATTATGGGTCGACATTTATAGACAAGGGAAAGGTTAGGGTTTTTTGGATTTTCTAGAGAGTTATGTGAGGTAAATAGGGGACAAGGTGAGGTGACTAGCTTATTTGGGGCGCCACATGTGAGGAGGGGGAAAGAAAGGAAGATGTGGAATAACTCTCTCCATGTATGTTACCAACCTTTGAAGACATGATGATGTGGGTATTTTGGGGCTTAGGAAAGAGTGAGTGGCGAGTATTATACTTAGGGGTTTGTAAGGATTATTCTAGTTAGGGTTTGACTAGGGATCGAACAAGGGTTTTTGTTTAGGACTGAATGGCTTGAGTGAGTGGTACTGTGGGCTATAGGATATTGTACACTAGGGTTTAGGGATGTAACTAGGTTAGTTTAGGGTTTAGTGTAAGTATTTGTTAAGTAGAAAAATAATTTAGGGTTTGTTTTATATATACATGTGTCGAATGGTATAGAAAAGAAAAAGAATTGGTTTGTGCTTTAAGGAGTTGTACAATGAGTTTAATAGGGTTGTACTAGGGTTTATGAAATAGGAAAAATATATTTTTAATGCTTGGTTAAGTTTTATAAATTTTATGTTAATTTTATTAAGTTTAAATGTATATAAATGAGATTTAGGTTTCTATGCATTGAATGCTTGTACATTAGCTTTAAGGGATTGTACTTATATTTTATAAGTTTAAGAAATTTATTTTTAAAATTAATGCATGAAATACTTGGACAACGTGCTTTAAAATAGGTACACAGAGGTTTATAATGAAATTTTTATTAATATTATGTTTTTGTGCTTAAATGACTTGTACATTGTCCTGAAGGACTTGTACATTCATATTTTTTAAAAATCATATATATATTATTTAGGTTTTGTGATTTTATTACAAAAAATCATAGTTTTATGAAATTAGGGTTTGTATCGGGAGTTAAAGTGATTTTAGGGTTTTTGTGCTTTAGTAACTTGTACCTTATTGAAATGAGTTGTATTTTAGTATTTTTTTTTAGGGTTTTGTTATTCTTATCTGTTGTTATAATAGTTTAGGGTTTCATAGAAACTTTATTAAATAAGGAACGTTTAGTTTATACGTACGTTAATGAATTAACGTAAAGTGGCAGATGAGATATCATAAAGTTTTAGTCTTGACATAAGAAAATGTTTATATGAATAAACATTAAATAAATTAAGGTTGGGTTACGTGTGAGAACGTTTATCGAGGATGTGAGTTACGTCACATGAGATAGTAGTTATGAACAGATAATAAATAAATAAAAATTTATACGTAGAAAAAGGATAATTATTCTGTAAGATTGTTTATTATAATTGTGGGATTTTTACAGTGGTTACAGTATCCCCCCGTTGAAGGGAATCTCGTCTCGAGATTCAGTCTGAGTTGGTAGATGAGTTGGGACAAAGATGTGGGTATTTCGCCCGGATTTGATTTTCTTGTTTCTAAGCGAATTCTGGTTCTTTCTGAGGGTTCTATCTATCCTTAAAGATGGGAACACGACTTTAACACACGATAATAAGGTAGTCTAATATTGTAACTTATTCGAATTGTGAGTGTGAAATGAGAATTCGTATAACGATTTGATCGGAAATGTGAGTTTGATATGCTTAAAATGCTTGAAGTTCAAAAATTATATTATATATAATATTATCTTGTTTTTATGTCATTTAAATTCAATAGTATCATTTCGCTATCGGTCCTTGGTTATACTTGTAGTCCAAAAGGGTTGTCAAGGAATTTCCATTCGGTACTCAAGAGAACGTAATTTCGTTAATTTTTATTCATCCTAGATGAAATAAATTTGAATGTTTTGCCACCTAATAAATCCAAAGGCTGTGAATAGTGAAAATAACGGTCAGGAATAGTACATTCTAATGGTCATGAACAGTAGTCGTGAACAGTAAAATCTAATGGTCGTGAATAGTGTTCCAACGGCTAGTTTTTGTCCTATAAATACCTCATTTTTAATCCTCATTCTTTCATTACCAATTTCTCTCATAAAAACTCCAAAATGACGCACCTTATCACAATCCTAGCAATCGTTTATGTTGTTCTTGCGTTTGCCTATTTGGCGTATGTTCCTAATGAAGATTACGCATTCCTTGTTTGCGTTCTAGCGGTCCTTATGCCAATCTTGATTCTAGCTATTGGCGTCGACAAGTTATGGGGGTAATAGTCTTGTGCTAGGGTTGTTAAAATGAGTCCTTATTGCATTTCTATGTAATCCTTAATGAAATAAAACTCGTTTGTTTCTATATCTAAGATTTAGTCTCGGTATTGTGTTTAATGTTTTGTTCGTTGTGTATCGCACAGGATAATCAAGGTGATTCATCCCGTGGTGGCTCTCGCTATCGTGATGTTGGTAGGGATCTTTGTTGTTATGGCGGGTCAACCTTTTAGTGATTCTATACCTTATCTCTTTATCATTGTAACATTAGCACTTCCGTTTCTAATTATTTCGCTATGTATGAATTTTCGTGGTTTCTAATAAAATTTACGCTTTTCGTGTTTTCCTTAAATCTTGTGAGTTCTTATGGTTCTTATATTTGTACTTTTGTCGATTTCCTATCTTAGAGGTGATGGGTAATAGTTGTAGACATCTATTGTAGTTGGTCAAAAAGGAATAATTATGAACAGTTTGTTTTGTCTCAAAATTTAACTTTTGAATGAAAATTGTTATTAGAAAATCTGAAAAGATAACTGTTCCATTTATGACATGATTCTTCCTAAATTTTATATAGGTGATCAGGCTATGTATAATTGAGGACCAAATGATGTGATGTTTGGTTCAGTCACTGTGGTATTTATATTTTTCAAAAGTTTTAGATGGTGTTCAATGTGTTGTTTTTGTAAAATGACAACATAATTATTTTTCACAAAAATAAGATTTTTTTTTTTTTTTTCATACTATGGTGATAAGTCAGGAATTTCTATGCTGGTAATAGGATATCCTTAAAATGAATCTTAGGGTTTGTGGGAAAATCTTACGGGATGGTAATAGTCTATTGTTCGGTTAGAAGTAATATTAACCAAATTTCTAATGAGATGACAGTGTATTGTTACGTAGTGACAATGAACAGGGCAAATGGAATAGAAACGTAGATTGCGATTATTACGGAAATATTACAAGATAGAGATTTCATACGGTAGAATGGTAGTTGTCACACTTAGATTACATCCATCGTAACTAAGGTAGAGTACAAGAGGAAATACACTTAGAAAGTTTTAAGCTATGGTTTATTTATCTATAACAGGAATTCATCTTTTGTCTAAAGCATGGATATCATCCTTTGACGTTGTTGGGGTCTTAACGAGTTCTCGTTTCCATCTCCTAGCACATACGCTCTTCCGCGGGCACCGTTGTTCTGGTCAGCATTTGGTTTCGGGCGCTGGCTCTTGTAATGCCCTTTCTCACCACATCCGTAGCAAGTTATGGCTACTGGTTGTGGATTTGCTCCTGTTGCTTTACAGTCTTTGGTCTGATGTCCAACTTTCAGACACTTTGCACACTTAATGGTGCATGGACCGTAGTGGTGCAACGAGCATCGATTGCAAAATGGTTTTGTTCCGATATAACCACTCCTCTCAGCAGGTGTGGCAATATAGGCTCTGGCAGTCTCCTGCCGATGATTCTGTTGATGGTGGTGATTGTTACGGTTGTACTGATAGTTGTTGTGGTGATGGGTGGTCCTTCTATCATCAAGCTTTCGCTTGTGATAATCACTTCCTTGAGTGGAACTACGCTTGATCTCACGATCCATTAGCTGTTGAGCTATGGTAATCGCCTCTTCCAATGATTGCGGCTTGGATGCAGTAACATTTCCCTCGATACTTTGAGGTAATCCTTCAGTATATTTCTCTAACACCTTCTCCAGATCAGGCACAATAGTTGGACATAGGAGAGTAAGTTCCTGAAACCTTCTATTGTATGCCTTGAGATCCGTTCCCTTCACAACTAGCTGGTGAAATTCATCTTCCAGCTTTTTGATTTCGGTACGGGTTTTCAGCATTTTCTTTTTAAGATCATCCCAAGTGAGTTGATGAGCTGCTTCCACAACCATGGTTTGGGAAGTAGCAGACCACCAAGACAAGGCATCATCCAATAAAGTCCCTGTAGCAAAAGCAACTTTGCAGTCATCGGTACACCCGCTTCTTACAAAGACTATTTCTGTACGCTCAAACCAACGAGCCAATTCTGTTGCTCCTTCCGTTCCCTTGAAGAAAGTTGGTTTACAGTTTATGAAGTCTTTATAAGTGCACTTACGAGCATTTGCTGGCTCGCTTTCCCCATTGGGTCTACTAGTGCTTCCAGTACGGGCCGTTTCCGCTGCTTGAGTCTCAAGTGCTGCAGCAACACTGTCTGCAACAAGCTTTCGGATAGCAGCTTCGGACATGGCTGGTTCTGAGGATTTGCGAGACATATTTCTATTAACACCACAAGAAAATACATGTTTAGAATTTGTATAGTGACCATGTTAAATTAACAAGGTAAGATCCATGATAATCGTAAGGTCATAACATGTCCAAATACTATCTTACATGTATATAAAATGATCATCACTGGCCCACATCAATCGATATCATGCACAACAAAATACAACCAAATCACAACCACATATAGTCATAAATAACTTGTTAATTTGTTATATATAACAAAATTAATACAAGCGTCATATTTATGCCACATATCCCGTGGCTAAGATATAGTACAAAAGCTAATAGATATAAATCTGATTTAGTGGCTACCAGAAGCTCCTCCGAGTCGACTCTCCAGTTTGACGATCATGCTGACGAGGATTTGTATATACTCCTAATATTTATCTTGCATGTCTCCCACTATTGTCTCCAAAATAGCGATCCTGATCTGAGTTATCATCAGTTCTTCATTCCTTTTCATCATCTCTTCTATCAACTTCAATTAGTCATAGGTATTTCCTGTCTCAGCTGCTCATGACGGTTCTCTGCCTTCTCACGATTTTCGTCCATCTTCTGCTTCATGGTCTCTTGACCAGTAACTAAATCTTCAACTCTATATTCAATACCTTCGATGCGTTCCAGAGGCAACTCGTCTAGATGACCTAAAGCAGTCTCGATCTGCTCTTCTTGCCGTTCTAATCGCGTCAGCAGGGTGGAAATAGTCGGCTGTCGTTCCTGTGCTGGTTGCGAGCTTTCACCCACCTCAAATACTCGTGGCGGAGTAGGGATGTCGGGAGTAGGTGATCAGGGTAAAGCATGATACCGGGCAATAATGGTCCTAGTTTCTTTACTAAGTTCAAATGGGACAGATGAGGGAATAGAAACTTGTAGATGACAGTGGAGGTGGAGGTGAGAATGTTGGAACTGATGGTACATAAGTAGGCAACATATAGGGAGATGATGTAGGCACTAGCGTGATGTCCGGTACTGTCGTAATATTTTTCAATATCCGAGTCCGACATAAGAGGGATAGAATGGGTAGGGGAAGTCATGACTCTGTAACCATCCGGTAATTATAAATATTTCACTATGTAATTAAATAATTAGCAATAAACATGTGTAAGTAGCGTTGTGGCATGGAGGACTTTAGTTAAGTTTATGAAAATTGATTATAGTCTAGGTTTGAACCTTGTTCTCTATAACCATGAGCTCTGATACCAATCTGTAACACCCCTGTTTTTTATATACGCAGCGGAATATAAGTTGGGGTGTTACTTCAAGTATCACATTCATGAAAATAGAAAACGACTCGAAAAGAGATGTTTTAAATAAAATTGTTATCATTCATTTATTTAAATCAGAGTTACATAATAGAGGTCCCAACGGGAGATTTCAAAGTACGTTATAAAAGTTACATCATTTGTTGAATGATAACAAAGTTACATCATTTGTTGAATGATAACAAAATGGACACTCTTTTTATAAGAAGAAAGCCTATGCCACTCCGTGCCAAATCATACTTCTAGTTACCTGAGATAAAACATGCTAAAAAGTCAACACAAAGGTTGAGTGAATCCATAGCGTTTAAAATTATCATCAGTTTGAACACAAGCTAAGTAGAAAGTAATTCAGTAAGATTTCAGTTCGTTATATATTGCTCTAAGTCTCATGACACGCAAAACGTTAACAGGAAGGACATCATAGCAATTAACTATTGATGTAATTACTACATAATTAAATGTAGTAATACTGCCCTCGAGTAGGAGCTTGCCACACTCTTTATTGATCTCAAATAAAGTGCATTTGGCTACTTATCCAACAACACAAATGGGCCGTCAACTGCCAATAGATCTATTCACTAAATTCGCGTTCACCTGCAAGTGATTAATGGTTCATGATAGAGGGTCTTTTAGAGGCAACAGTTAAACTTAGGCAATATTAATCAGGATAGCATACAGAAAAATACTTGTGTTCGGTTTATAGCATGTATCTCTCCACAAGTTTGAAAAACGTAACAAAAGTGGGACTATGAACTCACCTTGACAGTCTGGATGGAAAACAAAGTTAAATAAAGTTGATAAACGTCTTTGGCACGCAACCTGGGTTGGTATGTCAAGTTTCAGTAATCATATTCCAGGATATACATAAGTTTTTAATATTTGTTTCGTTTCGTTTTGTTTTTGGTTGTTGAATAAAGGTTTAATTAAGACAACATGAAGTCACTTCAAAAGTTGGATAAGTTTTTATCTTATTTCTCATTTTTATGTTTCCGTTTGTTCATTATCGAGATATACGTATTTTATTTATTAGTTTTTGTTATAAATATATTTAAAATATATTAGTAATAATAATTATATAAAGTTACGCTTTTTACCCTATAGTTTTACATATTGACAGTTTATACCCCTGAACTTTCATAAAATGATAATTTTTACCCCTGAACTTTCATAAATTGACAATTTTTACCCCTCAACTCTGGTGAAATGACAGATTTTACCCCTGTAGTTTCAAAAATGACACTTTATACCCTCATCTTTAGATCATTGGCAAAAATTGTCCTTGGTTTAATAACTTTGAGAAATTTATATTTTTGGCCCAATAAAACTCCATCTTTCGGTTTTGGCAGGTTTCACCCCTAACCTTCAGATCGAATTCATTTTAGGTCCTTGTTAATAAAAACAGTTGGAGTTTTGACAGAAAATACCCTCCAAGCACTTTTGTTGTTTCACTCGTGGTCCTCTTTTCATTTTTACGCAAATTTAGGCTTGGAAAATGGGACGAATTTCTACGACTTTTTATACACGTTATATTAAGTTACTAAACATCTTATTCTAAGCTTATGGGCTTATTATTCGAGCTTATATAGCTCGAATTAATTATTATTGGGGCGCTAAAACAATTTGCGATGGACAGGTATTGGATACAAATAAAAACGAGGCAAAGCAATCATTTCACAACGTTCTTTTTCCTATAATTAGTTAGCTAGGTGGTCCTTATTGTGGCAAAAATTCAGAATTTATAGAGGTCGTTTGGTGGTCGAAATTAAGGTCCAAAGTTGGTCGAGTGGGCTGATTTGCGATAGAAACAAGAAAAAGAAAATGAATTGGGTTTTTGGTTTTTGAGTTTATGGACTAGTATTTTTAGCATGTTAACAGTATATTTAACATATTTAAGCTACCTTAACATGTTTTTAGAGTTTCTTGATTTGTAATGCTTAAAAATGAATTAGGGTGTGTTTGGTTTTTGTTCGACAAAAGAAAAGAAAAGGGAAATACAAGGTTTTGACATAACTAGTTATTAGGGCTTATTTAGTAATATTTTTAGAAGTATTTGAAGTATATAAAAGTAATGAAATAAGGTTGGATCACTTACTTGTATTTTGGTCGATTATGGATATATATGTAATTAGGGTGTGTTTGGTTTTTGTTCGACAAAAGAAAAGAAAAGGGAAATACAAGGTTTTCGACATAACTAGTTATTAGGGCTTATTTAGTAATATTTTTAGAAGTATTTGAAGTATATAAAAGTAATGAAATAAGGTTGGATCACTTACTTGTATTTTGGTCGATTATATATATATATATATAATATATATATATATATATATATATATGTGGCGATTGAACTTGAAAGTGGAGCACCAATGGTTTCCTACTCCTAAGCTTTCTCAAGGCTCTTGTTTATATATATATAATATATATAATATATATATATATATATATATATATATATATATATATATATATATATGTATATATATATAGGGTCCCTTTCTTACGAGAACCATGTTATCTACAAGAACTGCGAAAACAATTTTTTTACAACTAATAATACACAATGTACATCATTTAATGCTCCATATCATTTTGTTATTTTTATTTAATTCAAAAGGGCATATTAGTAAAAGACATTTTCATATTATTTTTGTTTTTTTATATAATTTCCGTTTTTTTTTTAAATCTTAAAATTCGGATTTTTTTTTTTTTTTTTTTTTTTTTTTTTTTTTAACATGTTTTCAAATAGTCATGGTGCATACATGTTTTTTATACCTAATCATTAGTTATTTTAAAATCTCATGGTGCAAGCATGTTTTTTTCCCCAAATAGTCAAGGTGCATACATGTTTTCAGTTTGTCCAAAGTGCATACATGTTTTTTTTCCCTTTCAAGGTGCATATAGGTTTTTTAATATAATGAAATTTATAACAAACCAAGAACATAAATGTTATATACAAACTTCGATATCGATTGAAATACAATTAAAATACAAATTTCTAAAAGCATAAATACATGAATCTAATCGATCTATACACGTGAGCACTAATAATATTCAACACAAATGAACATATGCGCACGAGTAGCCGTCAACATTTTTTCAAAAGTCGGACATATATGCACACTTGTAGCCGTGACCATTCTTGTAATTACACCTGATACAAAGAAAAGTACAAAAATTAACAACCATAATATTATTAAAAATTATACATGTACATGAGTATATGTATGTTTTAGAAAACATACTTGTTTGGCAAACACAAAACATATATGTTTTATACGTAAACATATAATCCAAACATAAAACATATATGTTCTATAATCCAAACGCAAAACATATATGTTTTATTAACCAAACAATATAATTTCATCAAAGCCACTTAGCCATGTTTATTTTTCATAGGTTCAAACAAAAAATAACTATACATGACCGCCAATTATACACTACACTAGATATATTATATAAGACAAAAAAACCACTGGTTCAATTCCGTATTCGAAATGGAGAATACCTAGTATAAAATTAACCCTCTTTTTAATTCGAATACGAAGAACATAGACCAACAGACTATATTAAATATGACTATACATATAACCAAACAACCCATATTAACCAAACAATATTAACCAAACATAAAACATATATGTTCTATAATCCAAACGCAAAACTTATATGTTTTATACGTAAACATATATGTTTTTTTTTATAAAACACATATGTTTTTTTTATAAAACACATATGTTTTTTTACTATCATACTTTAACTATCATATGAAATAAAAAAAAAATTACTGTAACAAGTACTAACCTTGTAGGATCAAAGCCAGCTTTTAAAGCTAACCTCAACTCATTGCCACTAACCAAAACAGCCCCACAGCCCAAACTCCTCAAATGGTTCAAAATCAAGAAATTATTATTAGCTTTAATAGCATAACCAATAACACTATTATCCAAACCTTCCAAAGCCTCTTTATAAGCTTCCACATTTCTTGTTATTTGAGGCTTGCTATAAAGATAGAATGGTCTTTTTTCCACTGCTTCCATTATCTCTTCAACTTTGGTTTTCTCAACATATAAGTACCCATCTTCTTGTTTTGTGAAACAGTGGGTGTAAAGGAGATAACAGTTTTGAGTATAAAAAACATACCTAATAGCAACCAACGAAATCAAAATTAAATAAAACATACATAACTATTAAAATAAAACACCAATCGAAATCAAAATTAAATATAAAAAACATACCTAATAGTAAGAACTATCTTTTTCTTGTCCGAAGATACACCGGTCGTTGGAGATCTTCGTGGATCTACAATTATTTTCATGGCTTTTTTTTTGATCTACAATTATTTTCATGGCGTTGATTAGGATAACGATGGTTCAAGAAGATGGATTTTTTTACAATGGCGGCTAGGTTTTTTTTAGGAGAAAGAGAGGTGAAATGTGAATATTGTAACTGATCGTGATTGTCAAAAGATCTACAGAGAGGTTGCAATTTATTAGGGATAATACACAATACCTAAATTGCCCTTTCAGATTTTTAAATAATGGCATAATCTTTTAGTTTTATACATTAATGGCACAACTAATTATAGCCATTGATCATTAATCCAATGGCTAAAAAGTGGTTTTCGCAGTTCTTGCAGTTAAAATGGTTCTCGTTTGAAAGTTACACTATATATATATATATATATATATGTATATATATATATATATATGTATATATATATATATATATATATATGTATATATATATATTATATAATATATTATATATATATATATATATATTATATATATATATATATATATATATATATGTATATATATATTATATATATTATATATATATATATATATATATATATATATGTATATATATATATATATGTATATATATATATATATATGTATATATATATATATATGTATATATATATATGTATATATATATATATATATGTATATTATATAATTATGGGATTTTAACAATGGTTACATGAGTCCTGCGATTTGAGGGTTGCGATTTGACTAGTTTCTTCACTGCGATTTGCTCCTGATTCTTAATTGAGATTTGCCCAATTGTACTCATTACGTGTTGATCAAACCATTACGTAAACTCAATTCATTCATACCTAATCACAACTTAACTTAACAACAATTCACCTACTCCAACAAGCAATCATTCCTTTTAACATACAATCACTAATCATTGTACCGATCCAACAATTATCATAACACATCCAATTTACCATTATCTCATGGTTTCTTCTTGATTTTGTAAAACTCCGCGAAAGAAACGATTTCTCGGTTTAAATAATAGATTTGTAAAATCCCGTGCACGTTTACACAATGTCTACTAATTCGTATTCCTTCATATCTGAGGTACTCAAATTGTACGACATGAATGATAAACATGTGACTTCCAATCCTGTACGAAAAACAAACGTGTGTGATTCTGATAATGCTAGTATGGAATTGTCATGCTCGAATTCTTACGAGGAAGAATGTCATCAGCCACTAATGTTGACTAATGAAAAGGAAAGTCGCATTGAATGTTTTCTATTACTTCATTCACATCTCAAGGTTCTGTTTGAACAACCTGGATACCTGGGAGGATACAAACGTGCATTCGCAACACTCTTTGGTCAAGATGTTCAGACTTTCACAGCCAAAATGATTCTGTATTTAGATCAACTTGAACAACAGCTTGACAAAGGAGATTTTTCTGAAGGTAGATCCATGGCTGCCCTCCGTGTGATCAACAACCAACTCCAAGTGTTCATTGATTCGCAATACACTGAGGACTATGAGTATGACAGTCAAATGACGAAAAAGTGTTTTGCTAATTACACTGGAATCGAGGTTGACACGTTCAGAGTTACATTACTCCAACTTATGAGTAATGTTAAGGGGTTCATTAATGAAAGAGCACAACACATGGGGAATGGGACAGAGTCTGATAGGCATGATGATAGCAATAGCTCAGGGGCTGATATCACACATGGTGTGGATGCAGATCTCAGACCAGTAAATCACTAAGTACCTTCTGTTGAGGTACATCTGTCTGATCAACATAATGCTCTTACTAATGAACGACAACATACTGATCAAACTAAATCTACTTATGACACATATCTGTTGGAAAAGACAGATAGCAATATCACCTCTGATTCAACAAATATAAGTCATAAGGGGGGAGAAATTTATCAGGATGCTGAACAAGATGATGCGTCAAGGTCATTGCTTACGACTGAGTTTTTCAAATCAAATGAAATGGTTGTAAAAGAAGTTTATAATGAACTTTCAAACAGACTTTTACAGCTTGAAAAACATTGTATTTCACTTGAAATCGCAATGCAACAAAAAGAAGAAAGTTTTCAAACAAACCTACCATGTAAAAATCCGGAACTCCCTGATTTCCGTGAATTCTTTATGATCAATGATTTGAAAGCTCAGCTAGAAGCTAAAAACTTAACGATCAACAACCTGAAACACCGTATGGCTGAGATGTGTGATATGTGTAATGAAGTTAAGACTAAACATGACAATAAAGTGGCTAAATTACTTATTGGAAATGAGACTTTGAAAAGGCATTGCAAAAACCTATGTGATTCAATCAAAGAAACAAAATCTAAGTTTATAGAACAGACAACCTCTTTGATTGCCAAAAATGATGAATTCAAAGCTCAAATCCAAGAGAAAGGTTTCACAATCACTGCCCTTAAGAACGAGTTATGGAAACTAACTGGAAATTGTGTGAATACTAAGTTTGCAAAACCATCAACCTTGGGAATGTGATGCGCGTGCGTGTCGTTGCGGTTTAGCAGTATTAATGCCTACTCAAGTTTTACATTTATATTTAGCCGACTTATCAATAACACACACACTTAACGAGCAGTGTACCTGGTCAGTATGAATATAATGGTAAGTAGAGTGTCGATCACTAAGAGTGGAACGTATTATCTAGTTATTCTAATCAGTATTTTAATATCCTAAGTTAGCTATACAACCTAATCTAACGCAAGGGGGTTCAGCCTGAGAGACTGACACGATTTGGTTATAATTAAATAGTAAACTAAACTAATGAGCACGAATCAGCGATTAGCACACACGTACACAGATAGATACTTGAGACAATAAGAAGACCTGTCCTGATAATTAAGTAGCTTGTCACTTGTTTTATTGCTAGTTTTATATGAAGTGTATATAATTAAACCTTTCTCGTTGGCTCTAATCTTATCGGCGAGTAAACCCTTAATGATTACTTATGTCTATCCTATTTATTTAAGCGTCTCTAATAAATAGGCGAGGAAGGGGCATGGCGACCCAAGCAAGACTCAGCTAGACACAGAGGTTATCAATGCACTAATAAAAGTCACCAAAGACATCAACATATAAACTTTAATTAATGGGAAAGCAATATTAAGGGGAGTGCATGATTTTCCGTAGTCACATGACACAAGCCCATCAATCCTGATGAATTAAAGCATACTAATACAATAAAACAAAACTACTGAATGAATTGAATACATGCAGGACCTTCTTACAGCTCTTGTATCTTCGTTTAGGATGTGTCTTGTGCTGCTAGATCGTCTGACTTTCTGTGTGTATTCTCCTATATGCTCTCGAAATTCGTCTGGCCTTGGGGTATTTATAGTTTCTGTGTGAGGGGTCGATGCGGCGCATTGAATAATTAGATGCGGCGCATTGACTTAACTTCGCGTGGGGTCCAAGATTAATATATTCAGGAATATTCGTACACCGCCTTAAGATGCGGCGTATCCTTATCTCTGTATGCGGCGCATGTCCTTTAGCTGTCTTGGATTGTAACTTGTGAAATCTTGATAGTGATGCGCCATATGTAAGAAGAATGTTGCGGCGTATCTGGAGTAGAACGAGCTTGACCTTCTGGATTTCGGTAGACTTTTGACATTTCGCTTGTTTTGCTCCATAATTAGTCTAAAATCGCCAAGATTCACATAATGCTTGTTTTTACCTGAGAATCACTAAAGTAAACGTTAATGCACCAATTCTCATACATAATATAATAAAACAAACCAAATAAATAGGATAAATGATGATAATAAAATGTACTTATTTGAGTTCATCAAATATCCCCCCACTTGAACTTTACTTGTCCCCAAGTAAACCTTAGAATTAATCATATGAAAAGGTATCCTAAAAGATATTAGGATTTATTTTTATATTTAAGCATGTATTCGTTTTGTCATAATCACACAACCAAACACTTAACGAAGTAGAAATCAAAATAATTTTTAATGTAAAACAATTCTAAATCATTTAGTTGCTTAGTCGTGACGAATATTCTATCATAGGCTTGGCAAGTGTACACATCTCCCCCACTAAAGCCAAGGAATAACAAGTCTAAAGCAGTAAAAAGGGTTTGTTGGTTAAGGGTTGATCATCCTTTTTAATCTCTATCGATCTCAAATTCCAGAAAAGGCGACAAAATTACAAATACATGATCGAATCCACGACCACGATACTTGCAATTGCTCAAATCCTTAACTCGAATAGGCTAAAGATAGGACCAAGTAATCTTCACCAATAATATTATATCAAAAAGGGCGACAAAATCATAAATACATAGCCGAATCCACGACTACGATACTTAAGATTGCTCAAATCCCTAATCTCAATAAATCAAAGGTTTGGATGAAGAATGATATAGGGTATGGATAATATTTGGGATACAAATTGGTGTAAAATGAAAAATAAACAAAACAGATAAATTAAAATCCTAAGTGTGGTTAATCACTTTCCCAACCATCCCATGAATAAGACTCATATCATTGAATAACTCACGCTTTAACACTTGAAACACACGCTTTAGGTAGACACGAATTATACTCAACAAGATCTCAATCAAAGAATAACCTTAGTTGGCGTTCCCATAACGGCCAATTCCCATTCAATCCATAAATATAATATACAACAAATAGTGGTGATATCTCCCACTTAATACAAAACTTTACATAAGTTGGTTAAAACAAACTTCCAACTTTTCCTTTTTCTTTTTCTTTTCTTTTCTTTTTTTTTCGACTTTTTTTTTTTTTTTTTTTTTTTTTTTTTTTTTTTTTTTTTTTAATATCAACATATATGTGTAAAATTTCACAACTTTTCTATCACTATTTTTCCGGATAATTTTTCCATACTCTTCATACTTTCAGAAATAACTGTAATAGTGAAAGTAGCAAACACACGAAAAATAAATTAAAAGTTATACAATATTTACTTTCATACAAATTGCATTGTGCAATTTCCAAAACTAACCAAAGATAATGAATTACGCAAGCGAACACAGGTAATGTAAGGAAACACACTTTGCCTAAAGCAATTAACCACGAATTTTATTCTACAGGGTAGGCTAAGGTGTAAGGGTGTATCGAAACATTATAACAAAGGTGTAAGAAACGAAAGGAATGGCTCTGAGGGTTTTTCTAGGGTTATCTTACTCTAAAAGTGAGAGTAACAAAGGGTTTATACGGGGGTTAACTAACCAGTGTAGTTAGTTAATATCACATAACATATAAAGGCTATTTGGGTGTAATCCTAGAAATTTACCAAATTAGACAAGTCACTCCAATTATATAAATAATACTTATTATGGTGGTCTCGAATAGTATACAAGCCAAGTTCTAAAGTTTACAAGTCACCAGCACACTAAAGTTTTAATATTTTTGAAAGAATAGAGTTATGTGTGCGGCTATGTAATTTAGACTTTAAACAAAAACATGCTAAAAAAAAATTTTAAATTTTGATATATTAAGCGCATTTTAAGCATATTTTGAAAAAGTTTAGGACAAGTAAGTGTTCTAATTCTCCATCCCCCCACTTAAGTTAAACAACGTCCTCGTTGTTTGTGTCAAAGGTTAAAAACTGGAAAATAAAAGAATTAGAACAGAAAAACTCCCCTGAGATTTGCTCGGTATGATCCTCCATTATTCGTATAAGAGCAAAAAATCAACTTCTTGTGGATGAGAATATTTAAGCTTCATAGATGATGTATCCACAAGAATGCAGGAATCTATAATACCATTTAGACATTAACACACCTGAGTTAAGAAGGTTCAAACTTGCATAATACATTAGTAGTTAGTAAAAATAAAACCTAAAAAATTAAACTGTAAATCATCAGGTCAGTCGATACGCCGTATCTTAAGGAAGAAGATACGCCGTATCGAGCCTGGGATAAATACGAATCAGAATAAAAGATGCGTCGCATCCTTAACCAGGGATGCGCCGCATTAAAATACTGACAGAAAGTTTTAAAGTCAAAAATAAAAATGCAGAAAATTGAAATAAGATATGACTAGTGCAGGTGATACGTCGCATCTTAGGATTGAGATGCGCCGTATTTTTTGCATGTCTGACAGACTCGAAACAGAACAGAAAAGTAAAAAAATTTCTTCCGGGTTGTCTCCCGGTCAGCACTTGTCTTTATTCCAGAGTCTTTAAGTTAGACTCACGTTCAGCTCCTTATTCCAATACTTCGGGTTCAAACTCCACCACCTCGCTCTCAGTATCCTCAATTTTATTATCAAAGTATTTTTTAACACGTTGCCCGTTTACCTTGAATATATAACCATTTTTATCGCATATTTCAATAGTCCCATATGGTACACTTTATTGACAACGAACGGACCCGTCCATATTGATTTAAGTTTACCTGGATACATCTTTAATCGAGAATTAAATAGCATCACTTTTTCTCCAATAGTTAACATTTTATCCCCATGTAACCTCGAGTCATGCCATCTTTTAGTTCTTTCTTTGTAGATCTTAGTATTTCTGTAGGCCTCATCTCTTAGTTCGTAGAGTTTATTGAGTTCCATGAAACGGTTCTTCGTTGCAGCTTCCATATCCATGTTACATTTCTTTAAAGCCCAATATGCACTTTGTTCTATTTCAACCGGTAGGTGGCATGCTTTTCCGTATACAAGACGAAATGGAGTGCATCCCGTCGGTGTCTTATAGGCTGTACGAAATGCCTATAAAGCATCATTTAACTTGTCAGACCACCCTTTCGGATTATATCCAGTCGTTTTTTCTAGAATCCGTTTTATAGCCCTATTGGTTACTTCAGTTTGCCCATTGGATTGAGGATGGTATGCAGTGGAAACCCTATGATACACTCCATATCGTTGCAAAGCTCTTCCAAGATGGTGATTACAAAAGTGTGTTCCCCTATCACTAATCAATGCTTTAGGAACTCCAAACCTAGTGAACAAACTTTGCAAAAATTTAAGCACTACCTTGCTGTCGTTTGTTGGTAACGCTTGCGCTTCGACCCATTTTGATACGTAATCAACAGCAACCAAAATATACTTATTACCTTTAGATTCAGGAAACGGTCCCATGAAGTCCAATCCCCATATGTCGAAAACTTCACATACTTGGATATAGTTTTGCGGCATTTCGTTTCTTGATGTAATATTTCTGGATCGTTGACACGCATCACATCCTTTTATATAAGCTTTTGCATCATCCAGCATAGTGGGCCAATAAAATCCTGCATCAAGGATTTTCCTTTTTGTAATAATTGCACCATGATGTCCCCCCGTCGGCCCTGAATGGCAATGTGCCAATATTGCTGGGACATCATCTCCATCTACACATCTTCGTATAATATTGTCAGGACATAATTTGAAGGCATAAGGTTCATCCCAAATATACTCACTAGCGCGAGTTAGAAACCTTCTTTTCTCGTCGGATGTTAGCCCTTTTGGAATTTCATTTGCAAAAATAAAGTTTATATAGTCGGCATACCATGGTGTATTATTATTGCTCTTAATTCTTACCATCATAAGGTGTTCATCAGGAAAGTCATCAGCGATTTCCCTTTCATCAAGCACCTCCATATCGGGGTTCTCAAGTCTAGATAAGTGGTCAGCAGCTAGATTCTCGGCACCCTTTTTATCTTTAATTTCAATATCAAATCCTTCGAGCAATAAAACCCACCTAATGAGCCTTGGCTTGGCATCCTGTTTATTGAACAAATACTTCAAAGCAGAATGGTCAGTGTAAACCATAGTTTTTGACAATATAAGGTATGACCTAAATTTATCAAATGCAAAAACTACTGCTAAAAGTTCTTTTTCCGTGGTGGTGTAATGTTCTTGGGCATTATTTAATGTTTTGCTAGCATAATAAATTGGCTTAAATTTCTTTTCTATCTTTTGGCCAAGTACAACTCCAACAGCATAATCACTAGCATCACACATTAGTTCAAAAGGTAGATTCCAATCTGGCGAAATTATAATAGGTGCAGAAGTTAGTTTTTCTTTAAGTATATTAAACGCCTTTTTGCAATCTTCAGAAAAATCAAACTTCGCATCTTTTAGCAATAATTGGGTCATAGGCCTAGATATCATTGAAAAATCCTTTATGAACCTACGATAAAATCCAGCATGCCCTAAAAAACTTCTAACACCTTTTACATTAGTGGGGTAAGGTAGTTTGGCAATTACATCAATTTTAGCCTTGTCGACTTCTATACCTTTCCCAGAAATCTTATGTCCTAACACAATTCCCTTTCTAACCATAAAATGACATTTTTCCCAATTAAGAACAAGGTTAGTTTCTTCACACCTAGCAAGCATTTTATCAAGTTTAAAGAGACAATCACTAAATGAGTTACCGAACACCGAGAAGTCGTCCATGAAGACTTCCATAAAGTCTTCTACCATATCATGGAAGATAGCCGTCATACAACGTTGGAAAGTAGCAGGGGCGTTGCATAGTCCGAACGGCATTCTCCAATAGGCGAAGGTTCCATAAGGGCAGGTGAAAGTCGTCTTCTCTTGATCCTCGGGGGCAATGGGTATTTGGAAGAAACCTGAAAAACCATCTAAAAAACAATAATAATCATATCCTGATAGTCTTTCTAACATTTGATCAATAAATGGAAGAGGGAAGTGATCTTTTCGCGTAGCATCATTGAGTTTGCGGTAGTCGATGCAAACTCTCCATCCAGTAACAGTTCTTGAAGGGATTAGCTAATTGTCGTCATTGAGTACTACCGTCATTCCTCCTTTTTTTGGTACAACGTGGATAGGACTAACCCACGAGCTGTCGGAAATTGGGTAGATAAGTCCGGAGTCAAGTAATTTCACAATTTCATTTTTCACCACATCTTGGACTTTTGGATTCAAACGCCTTTGGGGTTGGATAGTAGGTTTGAATTCATCTTCCATAAGGATTTTATGTGTACAAAATGACGGGCTAATTCCCTTAATATCAGACATCTTTCATGCTAATGCTCCTCTTCGTTTATATAGTACTTGCAGAAGGGATTCTTTTTCTTTTGGCGTTAAGTCAGATGCAATAATAACAGGTGAATTAGTGTTCCCATTTAAATAAGCATATTCCAAAGTAGAAGGGAGATCCTTAAGCACAGGTTTGACATCATCAATTTTATTAGCACTAGCGGAATAAACTTGTTTTTTTATTACGTCGCTGTTGTCATCAGATAAATGCGCCGCATCGATATTTCCGATGCGCCGTATGGCGTTACAAACAGCGGAATCAACAGCGAAATTATTATCAATAGTATTTTCATCAACTTGATCTTCTATGGCGATTGTGTTTTCTAAATTTTTAAGCAGATAAGAATACAAAGCATTGGAAAGATCGATTGACCGTGACAACTCTGATCAACTCATGAAGGACCAGGCTGAAACTCGAAGAAAGAAGAAAAAAAGCCAGGACAAACCCAATACACCACCTGGGTCTCCACCACATCCTCCTCCACCATCTGGGGCATTTGGAGCTGCAGGTTTCTCTGGAGCTTCAGGATCTTCTGAAGCACAACCACCACCTCATCCTCCTGCTTCAACTACTGAGAAAGATCAGTCGAAGCAGTTTACTGGTCCAAACTCATCAAAGAATGTTTCATCCACTGGATAAGCTGCTTGGACGACATTTGACACCAGATTCAAGCCTTCTGTCTCATCAATTCCTAAAGATTTTATTATGCATGAAGAATTAGCTATCAACGATCAAGATTCTTATTCAGATGAAGATGAAGACACCGCAAATGCCCACATTCCCAAGGTTAATCTAAGGAAAGACTGGTGGAAATCTTTCTCAGAGGAGGACTGGTCAGCAACCCCTGAGATTACTCTTACTGATGAAATGAAGAAGACATGGTGGAAACCAACATCCGAAGATGACAGACCTCCAACACCTGAGCCAGCTTGGTCCATCCCTTCTTCTGATACGCATGTCCATGATAGTAACTGGGCTGAAGCTATTATGTCCAGCTATGTGCCTCGTCCGGAAAACTCACTGCTAGCTCTGACTGGAGACATGGGAGCTTTTATTGATTGGTACTGTCAGAAGCAAGGAATCACCAAACTGACGCCTAAGGACTTGGAAGGGCCGGCGTACGAAATTGTCAAAGCGTTTCATCCTGATGTGGTTCATCTTCAGTTCCAGATGGAAAAATGTCGTAAGCCTCTGACTGATCAGGTTGACGAGGGAATTCGCAGCTACAACGTCAGCAAACCACTCCCTCTGGGTGGTCCACCTGGACAGGTCACCATCCAAACTGACTTCTTCTTCAACAAAGATCTAGAATATCTCAGGTTTGGCAGCAAGGAGCATAAACAAGCTTTTTCTATTACTAAGATGAAAGCTGCATATTATCCAGACATTGGGTTAGAGCAAATGGTGCCAGATCAGATGTGGGTTGAAGAAGAGTGCAAGTATGATATATCGGCGTCGTATGGCATATCGCATTGGTGGTTCAAAAGACAGCAGTTCTACATCGAAAGACTCGCTGCTGAAGGAGATCGCAAAGCTGTACGATCCTGCATGCAGATCCTAAGTGTAGTCAGAGTTGAAATCTTTTCAATATATGGCTATGACTATCTGAAAAGGATCGTCCTCCGCCGAGCTGATCTCAAAGAACATGTCATTGCAGAAAGTGATTTCAAACACTTGCATCCTAGTGACTTTGAAGATCTGTACCTGTTGAACCTTCAAGGCAAGCTGCATCACCTATCACCTCATGAAAATAAGACTCTTGCCACTGCCTTCAATCTATGGACTAGGGGTTTAGTCATCAGACAACGGGTAGGGGACTTTCAGCTTGGGATTGAGAGTTATCAGACTCAGCTCAATCTCACGAGGCCTCGATGAGAAGCGAAAGACATGGAATTCAAGCCCGATTACACAGTTTTTGAGTCTCCAAAGGCTGTGGTGTTCAGAGACAAGTACGGGGTTCAGATGATCATGAGATTTGATGAAATCCACAAGTTTAGTGATGGACCCTATAGCAAATTGAAGAAGCACTGGACTACAAAATCAAAGAGTACAAAATCAGAACGGCTAGACAAGGGAGGTATACCATGTTCTGGACAAAGAAAGATCTGGAAATGAACTATGAGTTCATCCGTGCCATTCGCAAACGATTGAAGACGAGGAGGATCTTATGCAGTCTTGAGAGCTATGTTGGTGGAAGAGTTCGAGAGGGCGATTACAGACTTCTACAGAGAACCGAATGAAAATATCCTCTCTGTAATAATTAGTCCTTTTTGCTGTTGTGTAATCAAGTAATATAAGAAACTTTGTACTGATCAAGTAGTGATAAATATATGATGAGTGTGTCAGTTTTACCTCCCTCTTAGCTTGAGGGGGAGCAGTGTTCCGTCCTATTATCAATAAATATTAAATCAGACCATATTTTCTCCCATGATTTCTAACTTATTTAAATCAATTGGGATCACAAATCTCAAAAGGTTTGAAATTTTTGATCGGGGGAGAGAATGTGATTTGAATATGAAACCTGATAAAATGTGATCTTTTGGACTCAAGTGTAGGCTCTCTCATATGTGCTAAACTCTTTCGTATATCGATGCACATATTGAGGGGGAGCGAATGACTTTTGATGGAAATTTTGGAAGAATACCAAAGACCGACCACTTTATTTAATGTACTGGAGTTATAAGGATGGTAAGGTTAGGTATAAGTTCCCACGATCCAGCCAGAACCGGAGGGATCTTCCCAGGGACAATCCTCTAGTTAGAATAGAAGTCCTTAGGAACGATGAAAAAAGAAGAAAAGTGAGTATAAGGGAAGAGTGCCGAATGAGATGGAGCTAGTTCTGGAACAAACCCAACAAGGTTCTAGTGATGAAGTCTCAGTAAGCACTGAAGGGGTTGAAGAATGAAAAAGAAATGTAAAGATAAAGGGTGAAAAGAAAGAAGCCCTCCTTACACTTTAGGAAGAAACTGGGTCAATACATATGCTATCAGAATCACTTAGTTGATTGCTGACATTGAAGACAAGTATCATGGACCCAGTGATACGCTGAACAACCCTCCCTAGCCACTCAAGTTCCCTCAAAGGACTCTTGTTTCATTTTTCACGGAGATCAATACATTTCTATTGTCTCTCTCACTCCGAGTTAGACGATATTGAAAAGGTGCCAGTCCTCTCCAGCCTCCGGTCACTAAATCAAAATGCACTATTGAGTCTAGAGCCAAGAGATCATCCATAAATTTCATTAGGACACACTTCCAATATGCTTGCTATTTCATACACCATGAAAAGTAAGAAAACATACATTAAGAGTCCTACGCATTATCCTTGTGGTATTGCCAGAACATCTAAGTGATACATAAAGTATTCAAAATGAAGATGGAAATCCTTCTAGAGCCAACATCAAACAAGCTCTTGGTGGGTGACATGTGAGATCTTTCATGGATCAAACTTGTGACAACTGGAAAGAAACGATGGGGCGATTCGATTTTAAATCAAACTTGTTCCAGGAAATGAATTGACTGTCTCACCAATCAGTGAAGTATAATTCACTGATTCACTCTACCGTGCTGTCTGCTTTGAGACGTTCCGGTATGAGAACATGCTTAGTAGGATGATTCATATGGTAACTCGTTGGATGATTCCATACAACAAGCTGGAAATTCCTGTCAAGGAGAATCTTCTTTAAAGGGGATTCTACCTGATCACAGGTCAGACCTCACGAAACCGAAGGTTAATCCAACCACACCGAACGAATGACAAAGCCATATTCGTTCACCAACTTTATTGCTAACTGTTTTATTTCAAATTTATATAAAGATGGTGATGGTGGTACCCAATTTCAGCAGATACATGTCAATCCATAACCTCATGCTCACACTTCACACTCACGTTCAAAGAAATCATGATAGCAGAATGACCTACAGCAATGCTTCCGTAACTCTGATGACTAATATCATGATCCAGAAAAGTGTGAGCATGACGGTCCAATAGTCATTACATCACATGAAGGCGATACTAAAAAGGATGAAATTGGAGATTTACGGTGGCTGATGATCTCAAAGCAAGCTCAAAGATCACACAAGCCAAAGGAACAATACTCACAAGATCACGAATTAAAGTACAAAGTTTATCACGTATGAAGAATCAAAGACTACGAGCTAAGAAATTAAGTACAAAGTTTCTCACACAAGGGAAAGGGTTGGATGTTCTCTTACACTTAATCTAATATTCTCCATTTTCTCTTACTAGAACATCTCACTTTCTCTCTCTAATCTCATAGAATTCGGCCAACACTTAAATCCATCATTGTGTTATGATATCCAATATCTTACAATAATCATAGGCCATAATTTGATTTTATACTCAAATACGTATATGAAATATAAATATCCGCAATAAATAGATTTATTGACCTTTTACTAAGAATGAAGCTCAACATCGACTGGATAATGGCTAGTCGCGCACACAGGCCACGTAGACATTTAAATTTTGTTCTTTTTCTAATTTTGTAAGCCACCTTTCGAGTGTCATAAGCATTGCATCACACAACTGAACTCGAAGCATAGACCACTAAAATGAAAAACCTGAAATTGGTAACTCCATTCTTTTCATATCCAACTCGGCTTTCCTCTTTTCATGATTCTCCCAAGCTTGGATGTTCACCTGTTTTTGGTCAAACCTATCGGTCAGTGAATTCAGACAGGCATAAGTAGAAATACGTTTGCCAATCGTTAAAAACTGTATATAGCAAATTTAACAAATTTAAGCATCAAGATTACCGAACCTGTCTTACCCGTCCTACTTTTTTATACGTGCTGATAACACCGATGAAGTTTTCTCACTAAGGGGGTGTTTGTTTAGGCTTCTACAGCCTGCTTATATCTTATTTGGTCTTGGGCTTATGTTTCATAAGCTCACATATTGTGGCTTATTTTGAAAATTTTCGACTTATATACGTTTATTAGTCAAAATAACCTTATGTAAGCCGAAAAGTTTCAGAATAAGCCACAATAAGTGAGCTTATGAAACATAAGCTCAGAATAAAGTAAGCCATAAGGCTGCTATATAAGGCAAAGCAAACACACCCTAAACAACATTATCGTAATAGAAGATCATAAGCAGTATTCCTAAAACTATCCCATCCACATTTATCGATTTCCCGACAGATGAAAACCACAGCTTATTCTATTACTTGGCAACAGTAGAATAATCCTAATAATAAAACGATATAAACAGTCAAGCAGCCATATCAAAAAAATGGCCTGAAAGCGGATTTTAATAACATCTAAAGGCCAAGTAAGCGTTCGCGAAATAGCACCGGATAACGCACCAGCCGTAGCATCGATAACCCCCCATTTAACTTGCCCCGGCTCTTCAATCGCCTCACGTTATACTATAACCTATATATATATATATATATATATATATATATATATATATATAACCTATATATATATATATATATATATATATATATATATATATATATATATAAACAAATAAATAAATATATAAAAACACAAATTGCACCAACTCTATTCAATTAGGTCAATTAGCTTTATTAATACGCAGTAAATTATGACGCTAATTAATTATATCCTACACTATATAATAGCCTAACATGACAGCGACACATAAGCGTAACAATGCCACCTAATTTCCAAGTCATTGCCAGGTCATTGCCACCTCATTACCTACATGGCACACACAATTCATGCAGCAAATCGAAAATGTTTAAAAAATTTGTAGGTAATGGGACTCGAACCTAAGACCTCTTGCCCAAATAACAAAGACTCAACCACTAGAGCACTTGGGTGTTTGTGTTAAAAGCTTTAAAAACAAAATATAGATGCTTTAATAACTCCTCATTCACCTAAACACAATTAAAACTGAAACTCCTACTTTGTTGGCATTTCCAAATAACATTTACACCACATTCATGAAAGGAGCGTATGAATTGATGTATTTTAAAATTTCAAAATCAACATTCACAACAAAAATCACGGCAACTAACCTAAATCAATCACTCCAACCAATCCTAATCTTTATCCCCATCAATAACCCTACACCTATCAAAATTAAAAACCAGAATAATCCATTAAAATGATAAACGAATTAAAGGATGCTAAGGCAAGAGCTCTATCTACTGGAACAAGTGATTTCGAATAAGCTACGGTACTCACCAAATGTGCATATGATATTTCATATGGCTGTGTTTATAAAGGTAGGTTTCTCAATCTTTTAAACTCTAAATAAATTTTGAATTGGATTGGATTTTATTATCTTGATGATTTCATATAAATATTTGTCTTAAAAGTGCGATTAAAAGTTGATAATATTCTTATTTCTACATTAATATATGTTTCAGGGAAGTGTTTGTGATAATGTTTGGCTGAGTTTTGTAAATATGTTTTAAGGTTGTACACCAAGTGTTTGTGATAATGTCTCAATGCGTTTTGTATGTGTGTTTTATACAGGTAAAGGAAAGATTGCATATTACTTAAAGCATTAAGCATGAAAATAAAGGCTAAAGTCGAAATCCAACATCATTAGATCTTTTAAAAGCTGAAAGAAACAGGCTCCAATAACAGGTACGAAAATAAAGATTTAAATGTGTTTGTGGGTTCCTTTTGTTTTCAATAACAAATATATAAACATGTTATTTTCTTTCCATGGTCTGCTTCTGATTGTCAGGTTGTGTTCTGTTCTGACACCGGAAAATATAAGAAGCTGAAGCAGATACCGCAAACACGTTTTGGCTCACAGCTTTTTGGATTTAATACATAATTGTATAGCTAAACATGAACCATTATTTTATTTCTATTTGTTTCGCACTCGCATTTGTGGCAACAACTTCACTGGAAAGATCCCCGATTTCATAAGCAGGTGGAAACGTCTCAAGACCTTGTGAGAGATATATCAACCATTTGATTTTAAATTTATTGTATGTAGTATTTACTATATAGCAACTAGAATTAACAAAAGTTTTATGAGTAACAGAAAGATTCAGGCGAGTGGACTAGAGGGGCCAATACCTTCAACTATCACTCTCTTGTCAGATTTATCAGACTTGTAAGTAATTTTTCATGCATCATCTATTTGACGTGCTAGAAGCTATAACTAAAGTACCAGCACTGACTTAATCAAGAAATACAGGAGAATCAGCGACTTGAGAGGACCAGACATGTATATTCCACCGTTTAGTATTACTACGTATTTCAAGAACTTGTAAGCTGAATTTGCTTCTCTTAATAGACCATTAAAGATTTAATCTCTTACCATATTCTAAACTTAATCCTGTCAGGAACTTGATTCTAATTTTCATAATGACCAGTTATCTGCATTTATCTTATAGTTTATTACTGCAACAACTTTTTGTCGATCGTAAATTGGGTAACGGTGAAAGTGGGCATGTGTATGTTGGCAGGAGGGTGACTGGTGGAAGTGGTATGACGGGTCCTGATGCACTTGAGGTATAGTTTTTATAATTTTTTTTATGAAACTGGGCTTTTAGATATTGTATAAATGGAGCCTCTTTCACTGTGCCATATGTGTTCTGCATATGTAACAATGAGATAATCTCCCCTAGAAAAACCAACGAAGAAGACCCTCCTAAATTAACCGTCCTACCCATTTTGCCACATATACTTTTGACTGTAAAAAGGTACAAATGACTGATCATATGGGATTAAAAATGAAGATTTTGTTGTATATAATTTACTATGTCCATCTACTTTGACTAAGACGAGTAGATACACAATTGCAAGTTTGCAGCTCTCATTTCAAAGAAAGGCTTCTTACATTTGTGGCGTTTGTGAGAGTGTTGCTCCCTGACCTTAGAAAGTGTCTTTGTGCTTCTCACTTTGTTTTCATTTTCTATTTTTATTTTACAGAATTTCTATTGCTGGGCAGTGGAGGCTGCAAATCGTGTAACAACTAAAATTACAAATTCTGATGTCACTGTCTTAGAAGCGAGAGTTTGTGCAACGACACTTCGTTTCATGCTCCAAGTTCTAAATTGGTAATTCAGTAATAATAGCAGATTCATGAAAAACAGCATAGACATTCTTTGATTGGAAATTGTAAGATTTTTTAACAGTTAATTATTACTTTCAAATTTGAAAACATCTTCAAAACTTTCTTCGATATTTTATGGACTCTAATATAAATAATAGGAATTATTTCTGTAAACTTGACTGCTTAGATTGATTTGTAATAATGAAAGGCTAAAACTGGAATTCTGCTTAATTTAAAGGAGTTTTAAGGGTAAGCTTGAACACTTTATAAGGAGTACGTAGAGCATGTAGACATGTATTCATAATAATTGTACTGCCAAATAGATATAGCTTTTTTACACTTTGTCACGATGTTCCAATTTTCCTGACAGTGATACCACTATGGTCATTTTCTGTATATAGTTTGGATAATTTTGTTAATTGGTTTGTAGGTGCCTATTGTGATGCATGACTAAAATGAACAAGCAAAGGGTTGGAGTAAAAATTTTAGGGAAGAAACTAAAAAGCAATGTATACCCGTTGTTACAGCTTGGCAACTAAACGAATGACTGTTAGTATTATACGTTGTATTTTAGGTTCATGGATAAGCTCGACAATTTTGAAAAAGTTGGAATTGCAGAAGCTCTTATGGAGTCACTTGAAGATGGGCCTAGCTCACCAAGTTTCGCATTAGCAACTATCACACTAAAGCTGTTACAGTGAATGTAAGTGCTACTGATATTTTGTGTTAATGCCATTAATTAGAGGTAACATATACTATTTAATTAAGCAATAAACATTGCTTAAATACTTAAAAGTTAATACTCATAGGACTTATAGATTGGTAATTGGTTGATGTTAGGGTGACACACATCGTCAGCTCCCCTAAGCAGCCTTTAAATCTGATCTTCATTCCATATAACCTCAAATATATGAATCATGTACCTATCATCTAGAGTTTGATCGAGTGGCTCGCATGCGGTCAACAAATGATTCTTCGTAGATATTCTAAAAAAATCAAGAACATAAGCATTTTCAAAAAAAAAAAAAAAAAAAAAGACTATTATACAGTCAATCAATGTACCTTTCCTTTTTACATGTCAAGCCCCCACTAGGAAAAGCCGACAACCACTAATCTACAAGTCGTTCACATTGTATCTGATGTTATCCATCTAATTTCTCCATCTTGGGCTTGAAACATGTAAATTCAGGAGACGTGGAAAACCAATCCGCGGAGAATGTGGCGATTTAGGCCCGGGACGACCCATGGGCGAAACTGGGAAACTCCGCGATAATGATGGAGGATGTTGATACCCAGGTGAAAGCAGCAACATAGATGATAGATTCAAGTAACCAGAAGGCGATGGCAAAAGCTCATTCTTTCTTGGAGATATATATTCATGTAGGTTTGGAAGCAATCCATCGCCTACTGCTCATATGTCACAGTATTCCTAATTTAAGGTAACGTATATACACATATATACGTGAATCAGCAGGCAGATGTGGTTGTGGTTGTGGCAGCACCATCATATTTGGTATGAGACATTAATAGATGCTAATGGTGGTGGTCGAATATGTTTTAGCTTCATACTATAAAATGTCATATTGATGAGAAATATTTGAATTATGAACATGTCTATCCTACCTAACTGAGCTTAAATTAAATTGATAATACCTACCAAACTGATTCGAAATTTAGAATGCCAACGATAAGATATAAGTTTAGTTGTTATTTTGCTAGCATAGTTGTATCACATAACATTTGATGTTGTGATTTTTTTTCCAGTGATCTGTCGTACAACAATTTTACATATGAAAGCTTATGGGAATCAAGAGGTAAATGTCACATGACTACAACTGACTGGCATATGCATCTTTAGATATCTTCAATCATGCTAAATCTTTTTTGGTTTATATGTGTGTAGCTGCTCATTCCACTGATTTGCGTGCAAATAAGGACTTCTATTTTACGCCAGTTTTTAATAATAATGCCGACAGGTATAAAACATTAAAAACCACATTCATGTGAATAGTAATTAGCAAGAACCTGCCTATTTTGCTTTTGATTCATTTATATTCATCATCATTTATTAATCATTTTTGTTTTCGGTTGAACTAATTAAAACTGTTTATTCGTTTACTGCTTTTGATAAAATATATAGTAATCAACTATATTTTGCTTTTGTGATTGAGATATGATGTTTTGAATTAGTACTTTAAACCGCTTATTATAAGTTAGTTATTTAAAGCAATGAGCAAACAAGCAGTTTTGGTAAGCACTCCCAAACACCCACATATGATCCAAATATTTCAGCTTTTTTCATTATATTTTAATTTTTTTTATTTGATTTACGTGTTTATTTGATGATTTTTGCAGTATTGGAGCAACCTTTTAGGAGAAAAAATGGTTATTTTTTGCCCAACTTACAGTAAGTTATTTAAAGTGATGATGTAGATTTCTCCTTTCCTAATTAGATTTTGTTTCAAAGTTTCACAATCTATGTGACATCATTCTTTAATAGCAACTTTATAAAATCAAGTACTTATTTGCTTTGCTAATTGATGCGGGTGTATTGAACCAGGTTTTGCGGGATTAATGTTAATGTTATAGTCAGTTAAAGACCAGGTTCTGCGGGATTAATATATGAACAAGGATCTGCGGGATTAATGTTAATGCAAGTACTTATTTCTTTGTTTGTTACCTACACCTAAAGGTATGTGACCTCTCATTGCTTGTTTGTTCTATTCATATGATATGCTATGTAGCTGGACACACATCTTCTTTCCCTTTATATGGTTTCATGTACATTACATCATTGTTCAATTCAAAATATAATCTGTGTCAACTATATAGTATTGATTATCGTATATAAATGCCAAAGGCCCTATAATCTGTGTCAACTATGTATTGGTTTCATCAAGGTTACAATGATATTCACTATTGAATGTTCCAAAGGCCCTATAATCTGTGTCAACTATACAGTATTGATTATCGTATATATTTATGTTTATTGATATTCACTTCGGTTGTTTGGGTGATGTAAACATAGGATCAATCACCTCATTTAGCCAAAGTTGACGAAAGGATCAAGCACCATTGCAACTTACAACAAGAACCAGTTATGTGTGCAGATTAAACTATTAAAAGTAGTTGTTTTTTTATTTTTTTGTAACATTGATTGTGAGTTTGTTGCAATGAAAATAGGAAACGGGAGGCCAAGAAGAAGAGGAGGAGGCTTATGATTCTAACAAATCGAAGTATGAGGTTAACGACAACGAAGAACAGTAGGAAATAGGGCAGGTATACTACTAATAAATCGAAGTATGGCTTGAAGTATGTTTTGTCCATTCATTTTTGTTGAGCTAATGAACTGATGTATCTTCATCTAACTTCAATTTGTGTTTGTAGATAGGGAATCCTTGGTAGATTATGAAAAATGACTGTAATTGGTTCTGCTGGAAAGAGGTGATGCATCATATTTAAACCATGAAATAAGAAGTTAATGTCGATAATATGAGGCTATAGTTTCTCTTCCATGCAGCCTTTGCTGACTGTTTATTTAAATATTTTATTGCTTCCCTGTGGTGTAGGTTGAAGGGCTAATGATGGATATTATTGCAGCAGAATGAGATCACAAGATGGAAAGTGGCGACACAACAAGAAGTTGCAGCAAGAAAAGGTGTGTAACACGAGTATGTAGCGCATGTATGTTCACACTCACATCTTTTTTTATGCGATTAGTTGTAAATTCATAGGATTATGAGATATACACAGTTGATTATGCACCCAATCCTTAAAGTTATTGTCCACAACTCCAAATGTAGCTTCACACAGGTCCTAGAAACTCTAAAATTTTGTGAAATCGCGTCCAAAAATCAACAAAATAGCTCCACTCACCCTATAAATCGTATTTCATAGATCAAAATAGAACTTGGTTTGACTTGAACTTTTATTAAAATATAGCACAAACTTTAATAATTTTAGCTTTGTAGAATTGAAGTAATTCCCATGTTGCCTTTTCCTATCGGTTCTTTGTTAGCCGCATGTGAGTGGCCCATCAGTTGTGGGTTCAAGTTTCATTAGAGAAATATGTGAGATAGATAGTTTAATCCTATAAAAATTTTCCGTTACACAATTAATCAAAATAACAATTTGACAGAACGAGATCCAAAGTTAGTTATTCAATATACTACGATACTCTTTCATTCGACCATATGACTGTCATCTGTAGATATGTTGTTTTGGTTTAGTTTTATTTTTATCCGTACGCTTATAATGATGGCGAGCCTTTTTTACAGAGGCTTCCTTATAGACGATGTTCAGTGTTGTTATACAAAAACTTTCAGTTTTTTGCTCTTTTTTTAAAAACTAAAAATTTCAAATAAAGTGTGAATTGATATACATGAATTGAATGATCTGTGATAAAAGGATTAATAAAAACCAAGGACAGACATTGTCACAGATTGGTTTGTATTTACCACAGCCGGTCTTCTCGCACGGCCAACTATATGTCGCTTTGTCAAGAGTCAAGAGCAAGCGAGGATTGAAGTTTCTATGTTTAGATAGGGACGGAAACTATTGCAACTCAACTGCAAATTTAGTTTACAAAGAAGTCTTATGTCGGATTTGAATACACAACATTGTTTTGTATACACAACATTTTATTTTGGCTAAAACCACAACCACATCTGCCTGGAGATGGAGCACTTGCTCTCAAACAAACTACCATTAAAGTTATGTTTTGCAAATAAACTTCATTCTAATAATGGATTCCATGATTTGTATCAAGTTAGAATTGTTCTTCAATTTTTTAACATGTATAAATTTATTTTCTATGATACTTATTTTACATATAATACATGAGCACTATTTTTGTGAACCATTATTTTGTTTAACATATTTGCCGTTATTCATTATTTATTTTACATGCATATAATTTTGTCAAACAATATTATGAAGCGAACCCGCCCATCGGGCGGGTCATGAAGCTAGTATAAATAATATAGTAGTAATTGATACCTGATGGAGAGCAAGGTCGTTATTATGTTGTTGTTAAAAAGTTGGATAACGTCGCTGGCCGGAGAAGTGGACCAACGTCGGCGATTGAATGACACGGAAATAAACCCTAAACAAAAACAACGTATCAAATTTGTTTGACTACTGGATTTAAATCCAAACCCTAAAAACATCTATCGAAAGAGATATATATGAAGCCATAAGCTCACTTATTGTGGCTTATTCTGAAACTTTTCGACTTATATACGTTTATTAGCCAAAATAAGCTTATATAAGCCGAAAAGTTTCATAATAAGCCACAATAAGTGAGCTTATGAAACATAAGGTCAAAACAAAATAAGCCATATAAGGCAAAACAAACACATAATTCTATTATTTGACAACAGTAGAATAATCCTAGTAATAAAACAATATAAACAGTAAACCATCCATATCGAAAAAATCACCTGAAAGCGGATTTTAACAAAACTAACTTTAGAACTACTAACATTCACCGTAACATATCTAATGGTAAAAAAAAAAAAAAAAAAAGAATGCAAACCCAAATCATTCACCGTAACATCATTACGACTAATAACATTCTCGATCATTCATAAGGCATAATAGTAACTATAAAACTTCAAAACAATAACGAATGCGCAGCCACCACCTATTTTATTCCATCAACAATAAAAAACTTTCCAAATTCTTAAAAATCGTTAAAAGCAATTTACCAATCCTCAAAAGTTTAACCACCATAAAGCAGGAAAGCTAATTAAAAACTATAAATAAATTATAAAAAAATAGACAATCTATCAAACACTTTATATGCATAACATGAAATTAAAGTGATTAACAAAAAAAAGTCATACCTAAGTGTAAGCATCAACAGGACCACCTTCAGACTTTCACTGCAATTGAGAGCCGAAATCCAAATCGGCAACTGCTGCAAAGAACCCAAATCGCCACTAAAAAGCATACCTTAATTAACACGAAAACCTAATTTCGCAAAAAAAAAAAAAAAAAAAAAAAAAAAAAAAAAAAAAAGGATAAACCTAATTTTACCTGGTCTATGTTTGTGCGTTTTATGGATCTGTGGGTTAATTTTCTTTCTTCATTAAATTTGTTTCTCGATATGTCAATGTTGTGTTGGATCGTTGTGTTTGCGTTTTCTGATTTGTGTTTCTGTGGGTGTGTTTTGTGCTTGTATCTGTGTACAAATGGAAGAAGATTAAAGAGAATAAGTTACTTCTAATTGAAGAAGACGATGATGTGGATAATTTTTGGAATCACCGATAATTTTTTGTGTGTGTGCTTGTGTGTGAATGAATGGTTGAATGGAAGATTCAGGAACGAAGATGTATATCACAAAAGAAAATATACGCGGGAATAAAATATAATATTTGTTACTATTCATAGCACTGTAGCTGCACTCACATTTCACTGTAGCTCCCAAAAGCACTGTTCCAAGAATCCCAATAAATGTTATATTGTTATAATGAGCCTAAAAAATAAGTTGATAAACAGATTACTAAGACTTGTTTATGGAATTTTACATTTTTATGTCTTCCATTTCTTTTTTATTCTACTTTATGTCTACTTTTTTATCTTTTTATATCTCTTGTGATATTATTCTTTTAATTGGTTTATGTATAGACTTTTAAGCTTATTTTTTTGGCTAAATACTTGTTGTTACACTAGCCCAATAAAGAAAAATAATTTGGGCTTAATGACCTGCCCAAAGAGTTTGCGTAAACTGTAGTTACATACTTACATTATGAGGTATCACCTGTGATACAAAATAACATATTAGGTATCACCTGTGATACAAAATAACTTATTAGGTATCACCTGTGATACAAAATAACTTATTAGGTATCACCTGTGATACATACAAAATCACACATTCGTTAGTACTGCTAGTTGGTTTTAATGCTGTTCAATGGAGCTTAATACTGCTGGTTATCTTGGTTACTGCTCCTACTTACATGATTAGTAGTGTTGCTTGTTGAAAAAAGTTAGTACTGCTATTGATCAGTTTGTGTTATCGGAAGACACACAAGAAGATTTTTGTTTTGTTTTGGTTTATTTGTTCTTAAAAGGTTAAAGGCTTGTATCTTTTTACTGATTAAAATTATGAGTTTTACTGATTGGTGTATTTTTTATTTTTTATTTTTGTGATTTTATGGAATACTTTGACATTTATCACTTGTAATAATGCATTAAACTGTTTTGGCTAAGTTATTAGGTATCACCTGTAATACAAAATAACATATTAGTTATCATCTGTGATACATACAAAATCACACACTGGTAATATATAAAAGAAGCTTATATTCAGTTTGCCCAAAAGTATTTTCAAATTCAGATTACATTCATCTGTGTAATGCCTAACACCTAGTTCAAGCATAAAGCCATAACAAAATAGAGTACAATCTTCGGCACCCAGAAATGTGGTTCAGGACCTAATAGAGCACCATCATTCTTAGGTAACCCCAAACTTGGACAATGTGTCACATTCCGTGGCCCGGCAGTACTACCAAACGGCTTTTGCAATATCTAATTCTTAAACCTAGTTTAAGCATAAAGCCATAACAAAATAGAGTACAATCTCCGGCACCCGGGAATGTGGTTCGGGACCTTATAGAGCACCATCATTCTTAGGTAACCCCAAACTTGGAAATTGTCCGTCACATTCCGTGGCCTGGCAGTACTACCAAACGGCTTTTGCAATATCTAATTCTTAAACCTAGTTTAAGCATAAAGCCATAACAAAATAGAGTACAATCTCCGGCACCCGGGAATGTGGTTCGGGACCTAATAGAGCACCATCATTCTTAGGTAACCCCAAACATGGACACTGTCCGTCACATTCTGTGGCCCGGCAGTACTATCAAATGGCTTTTGAAATATCTAATTCGTAAACCTAGTTTAACTATCTACACTGTTTCAGAAATATACAATTCTTGAACATAATAGAGTCTAGAGAAATTAGTTTGTAATCTGCAATAGTGGCCCCAATTAGTTACTGTACTCCTTCTAACCTTCAATGTCAAATCCTACTTCTGAATCTTCCATCAGATTGCACTCCGAACATGTTCCGCAGCCTGTTCTGCCTTCCTCTTCGCTATCTCTTCTTTTATCATCTTCTGCTTCAATGCCTTGTCTGAGTGTGTCTGTGCAAACTCATGTGTTTCCTCGCTGATCTTTTCTCGGTGAATGTTCATTTCATGCGTTAGCATCTTGGTTGCATACTTAATTCTCATTCTTATTATTCCGTTCTCCTGTTATTCTCCTTTTCTTGGAAATTCCAGTTTCCAATTTTTCACAGTTTCTCCATTATATTGCTCTATATGCATCATTACAAAAACACCACAATCAATGACATTCTTTTTTGTCGCTATCAGAGATGCCTTTTTATGCTTGTGGGATTCCATATATCTTGAAAATAGTTTTTTCTACACAAAATAGAAAATTCAATTTATTAAAGATAATTCATAATCTCATATGCTGAAGGCGTAAGATGCGGCTAAGCCGAAAGGCTTAGCCACATCCTATGCCTTCTTCCAAGCTGAAGGCATCTTCTGTGGCTAAGCCGCAGAAGACGCCTTCGGCTCCAGCTAAGCCGAAGGCTTACCTGCATAAGTCCTTTCAAAATAGCCTTCTAATCTCTAACTATTTAAGTAGAATGCATCATTATTTTGAAGTATGATATATGATTTTCAAAAATATTTTACAAAAACATTTGAAGTATCATATATGATTTTCAAAATTATCATATATGATTATTTAAACAAATTAAAATATTATTTAAAATCACATGTGATTTTTGCTGGCATAGCTGAATCTTAGCATGCCAAAGGCATAGCTTCCGGCTAAAGCCGCAGGCATAGCCTTCTAATCTCTAATTATTTAAGCAGCACGCATCATTATTTAAGCATAGTCTTTAATTACTTACGAGAACATCACATTCCTGCGAGTATTTTGTATCATATGTCTACACTGAGTTGGAGTTGTCAATAATGACATAAGTTCCTTTGAATAGATTGAAAACAACCAGATAAAAGTGTTCATGCGCGATTATTGGAAAGAATGCCTGTATTAATTGAAAACAAAAATTAGATTCATTTTAATACAAATAAAACATATTTGTTTTTCATAATAATTGAAATAAGTTACCAATTCTACATGTTGCATTGATTCGTCATCTGGATTGCCTTTAAACACGGGTTTCAAGTTTGAACAAAAATCATTATACTGCTTCTCTTCATCTTCCTTTTTCGCTTCCACTATTTGTTTTGTCTGTTTTTATAAATCAACATATGTTATAAGAAACAAATTAAGATTTTATTAATTAAGTTCTAATTTTTTAGGTACTTACAAGTATTCCCATGTGAAAAAATTGTTTCATCCTTGATCCAGCGTTGTTGATTGTTTCTTCATAGTTTAAAACCACAACAAAGCTGTCAATAACACTAGCTTCCACTTTTAATTGTGGTGCTAGTGTTTGCATGTTATCTCTAATAAATGCTGGCCCCCATGCCCATTCTGTTTCAAACATAAATTCGCTACACAAAAAGATAAAGCATATTTAGATATATTTTTAGCACAATTTCATATTTTTTTCCATATGATTGTTTAATAAGATAAAGCAGACTTACTATTGATCTCCTTGCATTGAGAATAAAGCATCTGTTACCATCACTTCATCCGGCTCTGTTGGTATATTTATCACAGTTTGCCGGTTCATATATGGTGAAACCAGAAATCTTGAAGGCTTTTTTGCTCTTTTTTCAACCGGCTCTGTTTCCTTCTCCAGTTTTTTTTTTCCATTTTATCTTTTTCTTCCTCAACGTCTGTTTCCATTTCATGTTCTGTTTCTATCTCACTCTCATTTTCTTCTTCACTCGCACTTTCTTCTTCATTCTTAATTTCTTCGCTCCCACTTTCCGTATCCTTTTTGTCACCATTGCCATCATTATCTTTCTCATCTTCAGAGTCTCCTCCTCTGGTATCATCGTTGCCATCATCGCTACCATCATCGCTGTCATCATCATCACTGTCTTTTTCTTCATCTAGATCAAAATCTTCGACATTGATCATTGTCTTGTATTTCTTACATAACGTGATCATCATTTTGTCCCCCTTGAACTTCAGCATACCCTGTCTGATCGTCTCATCTAACTCTCCTTTTTCTTTTGAAATTATTTCAAACTTTTCTTCAATTTTTCCATAAAACTCCTGTAAAACGAGTAAGTTGGATTAGTTTTTTAATCTATATTCAAAATCATATGTGATATTTTCTATTTTACAAAAACATTTGAAGTATCATATATGATTTTCAAAAATATCATATATGATTATTCAAACAAATTTAAATCTTATTGAAAACCATATGTGATTTTTGCTGGCATAGCTGAATCTTAGCATGCCAAAGGCTTAGCCGCAGGTATAGCCTTCGGCTAAAGCCACAGGCTAAGCCGAAGGTTTTGTTTCAGAAACCTTTTATTTATCACATCAATTTATAAGACAATAAGAATAAAGTTAAAAGTAACCTCTCTTGTTTCTGGTCTATGGTTCATAGTAAATATCAGCTCCCTTGTATAAATTCAGACCAATTTGATCTTCCTTTGGATTGTATTCTCCATGATGTTCCAGCTTCCCCAAGCATTTGTCTTTTGTTTCCATGCCAATCCTCTTCCTCATTGCCTGAGTGTTCCAGCTTCTCATTGCTGGACGGTGACGGATTACTGGAAACCTTGGGTAGTTGGTTGTGTCCAAGTAGAGCAGCTTTTTTATACAAAAAATAAATTTGTGTTAGATTATAATATTTGTATGATATTGAATCACATTTGAAAAATTTATAGAAACATGTAAAATAACTTACACATAAGAAGGTTATTGGCCCATAATATTAGTCTGTGCCCGACTTCAACTTTTCCCAATTTTGCTTACTTATTTGTAAACTTTCCAATATGTAACCACACCAGTCAATATCTGATATATCATCATCTTCTTTGACATGCTTTAGCACTGTTGGTAGCACCTTTCCTCCATTGTCTAGTGTTCCTATGGTGCTAGCAAACAGAGTCAAGAAGTTTATTATGAAGATGAAATCAACATCAAATGTGTTTGATATCTCCATTGATATTGCCGGTGGTGTGATTTTTCCCAGATGAGAGTATTGGTTTTGCCATTCTTCTAGGAAAGGATCATCAGGCTCACTTTCTTCTAGGTCTTCCAATTTCTTCGTTCCCATCGGTACACCTAGCATATCATTTATTTTTTTGTCTTATTGCCTTTATTGATCCTTTCTCTAATCTTAATTCCATGCTTGGTGGATGGATTTTTTCTATCACGTGGTACACCAAAGCACCTGGAAGTTCAACTACTGGAAAGTTGATGAATCTCTCAAAACCAATATCTTTCAAGCATTTCTTTCTTGCATCTGGTAAACCAACCATTGCATCATACATAGCTTTTGGTGATGATCTGGTTTTGCAGCTAGGATACATCACCTTTTTTGTTGGTGTTTTTTTTTTTTTTTTTTTTTTTTTTTTTTTTTTTTTCCCTTTTTGTTTTTTCATTTTTAACTTTGACAATCTCCTCCTCTTCCTCGGAATCTTCTTCTTCAACAGTTTCCATCTTTCTTATTTTTTTTTCTTTTTTTTTGTTTGTTTTTTCACTTCCTCTCTCTCTTCTGTTTCACTTTATTCATGGATCACCTTATCCTCCTCCTTATCCTATTCGCTTTCCTGATAAGTATCTTCTTCTTCATTTGTTTTTTTGCATCACCTCTTGTGAATCTCTTCTGTTTCACCTTAGATCTGCATACTTGCTTTACTCTTGTGCTCTTTTCTCTTGCAACAGGTTCTCTCTTCTGTTTCACTGTGTTTACGCCATTAAGCCGAAGCCGTCTTCTACATCTAAGCCAAAGGCTTAGCGGCAGCCTACACCTTCATCCAAACCGAAGGCATATGATTCAGCTAAGCCTTTGGCTAAGCAGCATTCTACGTCTTCGTCTATTCCAAAGGTGTAGGATGCTGCTATGTAACACCCCTAAATCCGGGTCCATCGGAAACATACATGCTGCTGGGGTGTTACTCAATTGGTATCACAACTCAAGTACAAAGAACGGTTTTTACCACAATTATTTAGTATAAAATTCATTAACAATAGTATTACATTGACATTATTAAACTTTAGTGCGGAATTAGGCCCATAAAATAAGTAAAACGGTCCCCAATGAATATCAGAGTAAATTGATCCTATAACCATGCCATGCCATGCCAACTGCCGCCAATTATAAGCTAACACTTTAAGAACCTGAAAATACATGCTAAAACGGGTCAATACGAGGTTGGTGAGTTCATAGGTTGAGTTTAAAATGTAAAGCATTTGAATAAAGATTTCCCAACAAAGGCATTGTAAATCCACTCAGTCCCAAGTCCCGCCCATACAAGACTTGCAACCTGTGTGTTTACAACCCACTGCCAATTAAGTTAAGGTTTTGGTAAACAAAAGTAATATATGGATGATGCGTGGTTTTGCAACCTTACAACAGGTTTTACCTCTCGAGGGATCTCAAGAGGCTTACAACCCCACCAGGCAGTGTACCTGACCGATGTAGTATAGTGTAGTGGTAAGTACGGGGGATTGATCGTTCTCCACAGGGAATAGTGTTCGTTAGGTATGAAAAACTACTCTAATAGGTCTAAGGGTGAGAGAAGATTCTTTTTATGTTTTTTATAATTTTATGAAAGCAAGTAAAATCTCGGGTTTGAAAGAGTGGGCGGAATTAGTTGCTAGTCAACTAACCCAAATTACTACAAATGCAAATAAAATAAAATAACAGAAAATGAAAATGTGGTGAAACTTATGTGGAGAGGAATGTGTTTACTTAGATTTCCTTACTCCATAACTATCTTTTACCGGTTAATTAGTGTGCATTAATCGCGTGGATGACGGGTGTATTCCTTAATACCAATCGTGGGGTGGCGTACGTACTTCCCCAACTCTACAAGCTCCTACTTCACTCCTATGTCGAGCCGGCTAGGAAGCTCCTAACATGGGATCACTAGAATTCGCTTGTGCATTAAATACAACCATAAAAACCTTAGTACGCATTGGTTCATGTTTCTTAAGACGTTCAAGCAAGTTACCGAATAGGAAGTTAGCCAGTTTTCTTAAGCCTAACATAGATGAACAATCATCCAATACAACTAATAACACATTAATAACCAATAATCAATAGCTAGGTTTCATTAGATCTAAGCAAACACAAAGATAAATCTAGCCTAGCATGTTAAACAAAAGACAAGAACAAGATAGAATCAAACAACACATAGACATATTGAATGATTAATTGATAACTTATCTTCAATGTAACATGGAAGATCTCAAGGCAAAAAGCCTTGAAAAAGCTGCTAAAATCGTCTTAGGGTTTTCACACACAAAGTTCCTCAATAAGTTCCACCCCAATGACAAAAAATTGCAAAACTATATATAGACTTTCAGATCTGACGGCGTCACGTTATGGAGTGTAACGCCGTCACCTCGCCGCTTTTAGGGTTCCCGGATGGCCTTCTTGACGCCGTCCCTCTTTAGCTCTCCAAAATCCATTCTGGCTTATCAAGGCTTGACGCCGTCAGACTTAGGGGTGACGCCGTCCCTCTTTAAATTAAGCCGTGACGACCTTGATCACATTAAAGCGTGACGCCGTCAGAATTCCATGCAAATTTCTCTGGCTTATCATGAGTAATTTTCACATCCACCACTTTTGCCAAGCCATGACGCCATCCAGAACAAATCCTGACGCCGTCAAAGGTAATTTCCAGCACAATTTTGAGACTTTGTCGTTTTCTTCACTTTTATGCTCCAAAAACGTCCAAAATGCCTCCTTTTCCAGATTTCTCCTCAAAAGTACCTAAAATGACAAAAAGAACGATTTAGGGCAATATTTGATCAAATAAATACGATTTAGGGCTTAAATGACCCCTTAAAAGCGGTACACTTTTCGCTTCATCAATGGACCATAAGAATTCAAAGACCAATATATTTCAAATATAGAAAGAGTTATTGTCAAATAAATTCCATGACACCGAAGCCTTAACATTTACGGTTTGGGCATACTTTGACATAACAGTCAAGTGGGGAAACCACAGTCCGTTTGACATATCAGTCAAGTGGGGAAACAATCCGGACCCCCAAAGTTTCTGGTAGATGTCCACCTAGGACATCAAAGGTTCCTTAAATGATTATGCGTCCGTTTGACATAATAGTCAGGTGGGGAACACCACCCGGACGGGGAGTTCAATCCCAATAGATCTATTCACAACATTCGCGCTTAACGGTTCATAACATAGGCAATCTGTGATAGTTTAGTGCACTTGTGTCCATAAGAAAATAAGCAAGTGTGTAATAGGTAAACACGTAATGCATTCGAGTAATCAATCAAGTATTTCAGCCAATCAATAATGTTTGAAAGACAAATCACGTTTCAAGTAAAACAATCATGGAGTTTAAGTAAAAACAAGCATGTATTCTCCCCCAAAACAGTTGTAAAACAAGTAAAAGTAGGGGCCATGAACTCACCTGGAGCAACTGATAGGATAACAAAAGGAAAGCGAACGAATATCGAGGTACGGATGCTCTAACCGCGACCTAAATGATTCATATGTCTTAGATTCGAAAACATGGTCATGCACGCAAGTTCATACTCTACTTTATCACTTGTACATGTTGATGTAATATTTGTCGTCAAAATATAGTTTCGTCGATTTGATACTTTACTTAGAAGATTACCACTTTTAGAAAATATAACTTGTTTATCTTGCGACCAAATTTTAATCGTCATGGTAATGGTTATCTCAAAAGTCTCTAGCATGCCTATTAAGTATATGTAATGTGCTACCATTTCCGTATACGCCATTTTAACCAAAATATACACTACAAGGTCCGAAAATCCATTTATTCAATTCCTAACAGCTTTCTATTAGCAAAATAGAAGCTGTCAAAAACTATATGTTGCCGCAAATCTTTATTAAGACATAACTTTTGCGTCGTAGCTTCGTTTCTTAAGTTTGACTTATCCCTACGAAGGTATTTAAGTATACTATCAGCTTTTCAAGGTCTCGGCTAGTCTAGATACCATTTATCATCAGTTTTGGTCTTTCCAAATTCTGGACAGATTCATAAATTTTCTGAAAATAATTGTTTTCGTCGTCTAGGTTGAAAATAGCGTATCTTTTTCGTTACAAGCCCGTTTTAACTCATTCAAGCGGCCACATTTTCGTTATTAAGTCTATTTTCTACATTTCTAGCCTGATAGTGCCCCTGAGCTACTGATTTCTCCAGATTGCACGAAATGAGACGGATTGTTTATGGAAGTGTGAAAGCTACTTTTCTGTTTTTCTAGCTAGCATATCCACTTAACCACAACTTCAATTCTAGTCCTAGTTTCTCCATCAACTTCCCAACATAACCATAGTGATCTAAACTTAAACTTAAGCATATTCAAAGTGTATGTAATAAATTATCAAGCAAGTCTAAATATACAAGTTTACTAATATTCACATTTATAAGGTTTATTACCCCCATTTTTATGAAGAGTTTTTCTAGTTAGTGTCCTTGTGACCAAAAATTGTTGAAAACATATTCTTTGTTAAAGGATCATAGTAAATGTAAATCTTTTCAACATGTACCAAGTGATAATGAGTATAGATACTTGACAAGCATATAAAATATGAAAACCATGGAGTGTTAATAAGTTCACTTACAAGAGTGATTAGTGAAATGAGTGTTGTAAAGTACTAGATTAACCACGAGACTTATGCTCCAAAACCTTAGCTAATGAGCCCTAATACACTTGATCCTTGCCACAACAAATCTTCTCCTTCTTCTATTTAAAAATTTGGCTGAGCCATAAAGAGAGAAAAGGGAGGTTTTATATGTGAAAATTTTGGTAAGAAAATGGCCAAGTACTTGTCTATTTATAGTGCCCAAAAAGGGCAATTTGGTAATTTAATTAAAAGGGGTATTTTGGGTATTTCATTACTTGGTCAATGGTCCGTGTTTTGACCAAAATTATGGAGGGGTGGGGGGGGGACATGTCTTTTGGTCAAGCACACAAAAAATCCTCCATGTTTCAAGGATGTTTGTTTGTAATTAATGTACATAGAAAATCTTGTCTTAGTAATAATTATGGAACTGGGGGGGGGAGGGGTGCGGCCATGGGTAGGATTTGGGATAAAATAAGTAGTTTTAATACCAAAGTGTATATATTGTAGGTATTGGGTGTTAAAGATATGTATTAGTTGTTGTTTCGGTGATTAACAAAAATTATACGTATTTAAACGTAAGTTATAAAGAAATTACTTTGGGTGTCAGGAAATATCTTTGGCACTATGGTAATAATTTTGGAAGTATAAAAATACCTTGGAAATAATCGTTGAGAGAATCGGGTATGTCGGGTGTTAAATATTGAATAACAATTAACGTTTGTTGAATTTAAGACCGTAAGTAGTTAAAGAATAGAAATTTGTTTTATAGTTTAAAATTATGAAATGGATCAGGAGCAAGATATTGGAGCGTTGTGGACTAAATGTAGCCTAAGTCCTAGTCTAAGAAATGATGAATAATAGCTATGAATAGTGATTTCTTCCCGGGAATGAATAGTGTTTCATTAATAGTAAATTTTTTTATAATGTCTCAAAGTCGCAAACTGACTTAAAAATGATGAATAGTGAATTGATGAATAGTGAAATGATGAATAGTAACCCATGAATAGTAAATTTTGATGTTTCGAAAATAAATGCTGACGTGGAAAATTACGGGTTGCTATAGTCTCCACCCGTTTAAGGAATTCAGTCCCTGAATTCAGCTCGTTCATTCTATAGATGTATGTTCTCGCTTTAAATGATCTCAGGATTTTCCTTGAGAATTCCAGCGAACCTTAACGATAGGAATTCGACTTTGTTGACTTGGAACGTGATATGTAATGGGATTAACTTTTCAAGACGAGGTTGGGTTAAAGGTAGCGAAATAGTATATGTAATGAATGAGGTTTGTCGCATTGCGGTGTTAAAAGATACAACATTCATTAGATAGCAATTCGTAATAGTAAACGAAACTTATACGATAGAACTTAAAGTGAAACCCAAAAGAAATACAACACTAGAGAGTTTAGGCTTTGGTTTTCTTGTTCCTTAGCTCCAGGCAGTCCTTTCTGAGGTGACCAAAGTTTCCACATTTGAAGCAACTCCCCGGGATCCTCTGATTTGCGGGCTTCCTACAGTCCTTGGTCTGGTGACCACGTTTCTTGAACAACCCACATGGTTCGCTACAGTGACCTAGGTGATGGAGATTGCATGTGTTGCAGTAGGGTAAATTCCTAGTATATCTTTTCTTGGTGCGTGGTCCTGTAGTATAGACTCTGACCACTTTTTGTCCTTTGTTTGGTTGTTGAACTTGATCGTTTCCTTGGTTGTCATCATTTTTCCTATTGTTTTCGTTATTGCTGTGGTTGTCGTTATTTTCTTCTCGAGCCTTCATTGCTCGAACAATTTGATCCATCAGACTGTGAGACATTCGAATTGTCTCTTTGAGAGTGTTGAGTTTTGATGAGGTAACATTACCCTGAATACTTGGTGGAAGTCCCCAGATGTACCTTTCGATCCTCTTACGAGTAGTGGAAACCATCTCCGGGCAAAGAGTTTCCAGTTCATGGTATCGTTCAGTATAAGCTGCGATGTCGACTCCCTTCACAGTTAAGTGCCAAAACTCTTCTTCCATCTTTTGAACCTCATTTCTTGGACAATATTCCGCTTTTATCATTTCCTTGAAATCAGCCCAAGGTATTTCAAAGGCAGCATCCAATCCTACTGAATGAGCGTAAGCATTCCACCAAGATAAGGCACCATCCAGCAAGGTACCCATAGCATATTTCACCTTATAGTCCTCCGCGCAGTTACACCTGCAGAAAACTGACTCCAACCTCTCTAACCATCTAACTAAGCCGACAGCCCCTTCTTTGCCTCTGAAATGCTGAGGCTGGTAGTACATAAATTCCTTGTAAGTACAACCACGAGCCATGGTTTTAGCCCTGGTATCCATTCCACTGGCTTCTCTGCCATTACTACTGTTGTAGAGGGCCTCGTATTCAGCCATAGCAGCGGCAAATTGTGTGCAGTGACTTGCTGAGCAACGAGTCTATTGATAGCAGCTGCGCTTATGTTTTGTTTCTTTGGCGGCATTTTGTTCAAAACAAGAAAAGAAGAGTGAGGCGTAATAAAGACGTTTCCTAAAAGTAGGTGCTCTAAAGTGGTTTGTCGTAAAATGAAAACTTAAAGTCGTGTTATGATTAGCTGGCGTGCTTCTAGACGGCGGTTCACAAGATGTTGTAGACGTTCTAATTTATGGGACGAGTGTTCAAACTAGCCGCCAGAAATGGTGAGTAAGGTAATCGGGAATTTGGTAGACTGTCACATAAAACGATATTACGTATGATTGTGAAAATTTTCATAGATCATTTGTATTGATCACGATATCTTGGGAACGTTTAAAGGACCTTCAAAAAGTATGAGGGTTCACATAAAGAAAAGTAATGTGACGAGGAAGTATTGTGGTGCTAATGTGTTGGATGTATATGTGAATGTTCATGCAACGATTGTATACACACACAGAAATTTTTGAAACCTTTAGAAATCGAGTAGAGAATCAATCTGGACATAATTCTATTATAACTACTCCCAGTATTGCAAAATTCATCTCTAAGTCGGACATAGGTGGTCAGGCTATGTCCCACTGTCCCTGGTCGAATATAGATGACCAGTCTATATTCCACCGAGGTTCAATGAATTCTGTCATACTCGGCTCAGTTATACTAATAATATGTCCTTCACATTTAGAAGCCGTTTTGAAAGACTAAGGCAAGTGACCAAACTCGAGGTCGAATGATGAGATTACGTAAGGAAAGGTGTAACGCTGTGACATATACATTACGTGAGCATGCTTATATGGAAGATAGTTACAGTAATCAACGAAAATAAGTGGGTATAATTAATCCAATAATAAGACATAAATCTCATCAAATATGTCAGCAAACAAATCACAAATGAGGCATCAGCTTGGCTGGCAGGCACGTGGCGATCATAGGGTTAAGTTTTCGTAAAAGTAGTTATTGTTACACCCGTATCCCGACCAGGTACTAGATATGTAAATATATGTTATGTATATATAAGTTAAGTGTTATAGTGTAAGTAGTAAGTAAATTATGTGGTTAAGATAGAAAAAATGGAACTTGAGGGACTACTGTTGCCAAATGACCAAAAATGTTTCCTACATATGAAGTAACTTTAAGAAAAACCTGGAAAAAGAATTGGATCATCATCTAGGTCGGTTTATACAGGAGAAAAGAGAGGGAAAACATCATTCTTCATCAATTAAGCTATTCCAAGTGTTTCCAAGCTCTTTAGAACCATTAAATTGGTTAATCCCACTATAAGTAAGTGTTTTTCTCTCTATTTTTGTTGGAATATGAGAACCATGACAATCATATATTAAACTCAAAATCAAAGTACACAAGAATGCGAAAGCGTGTAAACAAGTATAACACATAATAATTAACTAAAACATAAATAGGAACGTACCTTTTGATTCTAGAAAGAACAAGAATCAAACTTTAATAACCTTGAACAATTGGATGAACCCTAATTAGGGTTTATAAGGATCAATGATTAACCCCTTACCGTTTTGTTAATCGATCCCTTGATAATTACTATAGTGTGTAATTACCTCGTTCTTGTACACACAAACTACTAACGAATTAAAGGTTATGCAAGTAAACGAAAACACTATATTTTTCATTAAGAAAAATCGATCCAAAACCCTTAGGGGTATTTGGTCGATCGTTAGGAGCAAGAGAGAAGGAAAAGAAAAACCAAGTTAGGGTTATGTGTGCAAGAGTTAAAAACAATGACCCTTGGTTTTCTATTTATATAGAATGTAAACTTAGGGAACAAGTTAGGTTTGGGTTGGGTTTCCCCTCCCCTTGTAAAACCGGCCATATACCACCATTGGTCTATTCCAGAACCTTCTTGTCTTCTATTTTCATTCTAGTCCTTCTCGTTTGCTTTTAACGATAGTTAATCCATACGGTTAATAACTAACGACCGTTAAGTCCTTCTAGTGTTTAAATAACTATATATACATAACATTTTTAATATATAATTATTATACTTTAATTCTCGTTTGTAAAGTGTGCAATCCCGAGGTCTCGGGTTCGATACTAGACATGCACGTATTAATATTTATCCATAAAACCAACAGCTCCCACTTGGATATCTATTAATAGTGCAATAACATTGGTTAGCGTCTTGCAACACTCCAATGCCCCTAGTTCAACTCGAGCTAGGTTTCCTGGAAAACCTTTAATGATTCATCATTATTATTATCCTTTTGTTACTAATACCACGTTAATAAAGATATGGATCTCAGTCATTCTTTAATTAACAATTCTGTTTCTCGTTGTTTATGATTGAGCAAGATTACCAAAACATCTGAACGTATTCCAGATAGACTTTGGGCGTGCGCACGCAAACACCTTGTCAACCCTACGAGGGGCCCAGCAGTATTAAACTTCAAAACGAATTTGATGGAACAAATTCTTTCTTGACTACAAGAATAACCCATAGACTTTGCAACATTTCTGAAAACAATCCTTATAACTCCCAGTTACGGTAAGCGGTAAATTGCTTCACAGAAATGCAATACATCCATGACACTTATCTGGTATCTCAAGTCTGAGGATAACTAAATTCATGATTTACTTACTGACAAGATCCACAAAGCAAAATCATGTAGTTGGGATAAGTCCTATATTCAATTCATTGAATATCATGTGAAATTGGTATGTCTACGCATCAACATACTTTCAAGTATATTCTAACCAATACTCAGATTTGTCTTAGTTTAATGATATTCCCATATCATCAATTGACAATGGACAATTTAGAATAACATAAGTTATTCATGGATTTAAACATGAAAATATAGGACACAATTTATTATTAATGAAAACAAACGTACTAAGTACTTTAATTCATTATAAATAATAATTTCTTAATGTCCTTTATCCAAATACTAAATAGATCAATGCATGATAATTCTAGTTAATAAATTTTGTCTCAAGTAATGACTTGTTGACAACTATGCCTCAAGTACTGACAATCATACTTGTTGACAAGCATTTATTTCAACTAACTTTGATCTATAATAATTTTGAGAATACTTATTTCAAGAATTTAATTAACAAAATTCTTTTATGTGTGTATCCAACTATCTTGATATAGTCACACAATACTTCATAAATGATGTGATATCCTCAACCATCAATTTATGACAATCAAACTTTCAAACGTTTTAAAGTTTAAAGTATTCTAATTCTTTAATGTATAATGCAACTATGCTCTTAGTAGAGCACAACTAGTTCACATGGCCATTAACAAGGATAAAATCCTACCATGACTAGTTATTGAGTGTCATCTCAATCAAACCAGCATCATTGTATAAAACTACAATATGCTTTTTAACTATTCCGTAAACTTAATATCCATTGTGTAATTCGATGCCTTCCAATCTTTCAAGATTTGTTGGCTATAACAATTACGCAACAATTTTGCCATATTGTTTATACTTAGAATTTAGGAGCAATTCCAGGTCGAGGATAGTATATTCTAAGTCCAAACATATTCCATCAGAATATTCATTACACAAGTTATCTAATAACCTTTTATTGGATATCAAATATTGTCAAATCATTTAGCATTTAAGCATGATACAACAATAATATGATGTACATGAAAAATTCAAATCCTCCAGTCAGACTTAGATTTCATTCATGTTCTATCTTTTCAAATATCTATATTCATTTAGTATTTCAAAATGATACATCATATTCTATTAGATTTATTTACCGCACATGTTTATTAAATAATAAACTTTTGTTCCAAGGTTGTATGTTTTATTTTCTAAATCTTATAAGTAAAGTTTTATTCCAAACTAAGACTTAACATTTTACTTATATGGAATGTTACTTCAACATATATGATTTAGTAAATCAAACATAATACTCCCACTAGCTTTCAGAAATACTTAGAAATTATCTTATTTCAATTATAAATCAAAACATGGATTTAATAATTAAACATAAGAGTAATCTCCTAGATGCATGCATTTATCCATTCATGGATTATTGCACTTTGTATACTTCCAAAGATTTATTTGAATTCATTAACTCCTTTTGATTACTTATCGTCCTCGCTCAAGTAATCATTAAAGAAAGAGTTTGATATTCATTGTCAATTTCATACTTATGAAAATAAGTATGACAATTACCATCTTTGTAACTTTAATGTACTTATGAAAGAGTATTCAATCATAGTTAATTGCTTAAGTATGATTAATAATCTTGTCATAAGTCATGCATTAAAATATGTATACAATTTTGTCCATATAATTTTTATACAAAGATTTAAACCATTAAGGTTACATAATCTTTGAATAAACTCATCTCTATTCTCTAACTATTAAGAATTAAGATAAACCAAATTTTCAAAATTTGATTATCTTTATGAACAGCATCTATAACATTCATAGTATGAGTGATTTTACCCAATTCATTATTTGGTAATACTTCATCATATAATCCTCAGCATACTAAACATGATATCCAAGTGGATCTATGAATGAGAATTCCATCATCTTGAGGTTTATCATTTACATGTTAAGCCTCATCATGATTTTGACTAGTGTGTTTTTAGAAGATTATGTATTTTGTAATAAACTCCCACTCGCTTTTAGTAATAGATAGATCATCTATAAATACTTAGCAGCAATCCAATTTTCTCTTTTAGGACATTACAAATACACATTGACAGTTCCTGACATTCTTTTGTTAATGACCTATACATAAGTAGCTTAACAAATTCAGAACTTTATTTCAAGACTTAATGTGATTCATCACATTTCATAATGTCTTATTAATCTTCTAGGAGTTTAATTGAGTATATTTAATCCATACTCAATTCTTTAACCTTGATAATTTTGGAAGAAAAGAAGTTATAGTTATCTTTAATCAAACAATTTAACAAGAGTTTGATTTCCCTAACTGAACACACCATAAATAAGTGGTATTTCATTAGAACTCATATTTTAAGATAATCTAACAATATGAAAGATAAGCTTATACTCCTTTTGGCTTACCTATTTCCCAACTAAGTCATCTTAATGGTGAAATAGAATTTCAAGCCTCTTGCATGCTATATAACCCAAGTACTTATAAACCAAGTCACTTCATGTCCATGTCTTAATCAAGAAGACATAAACTGTTATAATCCCACTACACGTTATAAATCATTGATCAACTCAATGACTTCTTGTATATGTCTTAATAAAAAAAAACGTAACAAGCTAACGTCTTACTTTATTATAAGTCTTGTAATACTTAAAAGACTTCATGTTTATAACTATACAATAAAGTATAAACATGTATAATTAAAGTAATCATGAACACCATCATTTGGTTTCAATAGTATTTTCAAGTTAACTCACTACTTCATTTATTTATGTCATTCTAAGAATACATAAATATTCTATTTGAAGTTGTCTTGTTATCATATTGACACATGTTCTAATAGATGTCTAATTTAGAAATAGTAAATTTTCCATGTGTGGTCTCACGCACACTTGGAAATTTACCTTGTCATTAATTTTGGTCCAGGTCTCACGCATACCCAAAATTAACTCTAAGTGTTTCTTAGAATAGATATGTTCAATCATACTAGAACAAGAATCTCTTACCTTGCAGTTAAGAGAAGCTACTAAATCATATTGCTATATGTTGTACCTTGCACACAATAAAGATTTCTCCTACTTGTGCATGGAACAACATCATGTACCACATAAACAACACTACACGCGTTTGTTAATGTGATCAATATGAATGTGTCAATAGCATAACTTAGTAGATATAGAGATACTTAATTAATCAAGGAAACGCACATGACTATCCTTGAAAATTTAGTGTCTATATTTGGAAAGTAATTATCTTGAGATATTCAAAAGATAATCTGAGTCACTTTCAAGACAATAAGTCTTGTAACTCCCACTGAATTAGAGAACATTACAATAATCCCTTATTCAGTAATAAGAACACAATACTCCCACTGAATTCGACACCATTATAAGTGTTTCATAAACCAGTGAAAGGAAAGAGTGTCCTTGTTACTTTCCTACATATTTGAGAAAACCTATTCGTAACAATTACTTAGGTTCAAAAAGATTGTATTCTACTACGTAACTGATGGACTATCCACATTTACATCAAATGTGATTCATCACATTGCTTACTGTTAACTTAAAAAATTGGCATGCAATTTCTTCCTTAATAGGTCTACAATTCCAACAATTGTATGTAGTACCTTCAAATGGTTAAAACGAAACAACTAGATATACTAGCTTGTCTTTTACCATTATGTGGTAATTAGTCTAGCTTCTCATTTAATAACTCATAAATTCGCAATAACCTCAACGATTAAAACTTGCTATGAGTTATGTATTTAGAATTAAGACAATTCTGATTTTCCCATCATACCTTTCTCATTCATGAAAAGGAATAGGATTTAGTCTCACACTTCTCGCATGAAAGGAGACTAGGTTTATTCTTTTAATGAAATTGACTCTAACCAAAACCCCTACGGGTGTAGATCAATTTATCAATAAAGAATAACCGTTGTTTACGGTTTAACGTTGCATCAATACATTTAAAAGAATTTACAAAATTCAATTTTAGTATTTTCGATAATTACTCTTTAAGAAAATAAAATACCCATTGGTAAATATTCATATAAACCATAGTATTTTCTTAAAGCTAGGATCCTAATTGACATAGTACCATTACATCAGTTGATCTGCTAGTAATGATAGTATTCAACTAGGTAATTGTCGAACAATAATTGGCAAACAATTTTCCAATTCCTAGATCATTATGGGATTTACATCAAATTGATTCATCAATTTGCAATGTAAGCATGTTTCATCCCATCTCATGCCTTAAGCTCTAGGTCTCACGCATCAGCTTAATTAAGTCGTCTAACTTAAAAACTGTAAATTATCCATGTGTGGTCTCACGCACACTCGGAAATTTACCTTGTCATTAATTTTGGTCCAGGTCTTACGCATACCCAAAATTAACTCCAAGTGTTCCTTATAGTTAGATGGCATGTAACTTAAATTTTAGGGTATTTAGTTTTTGATGTGACAATCAAAACATGTACAAAGATGCATGCACTCATCTTTGTATCATAATTTTTCAAAACAAATTTTATATCCAATTTTAAGAGCAAGATAAAGTCAAGAGCTTTCTATAGAGGTATTGGGTTCACCAATTAAAGAAGTACCTTCAATTATCATCCACCAAAGTGGAATTGAGGTAAATCACCCTTAAGATGATATTGTACATAGAATAGTGATATAGGTAAGTCTTCTTAGACATTCTCATAGGCGTGGAAACCAAGGTAGACACTAGGCTCTTTCCAAAACCTTCAATCCACTATTATGAGTTTGTCAAAAAAAACTTGACTTTTAACCACAACTTTGTACAAAAAACATCAATCTATAAAAAAGTTTGCAACTTTAGTCTTAAAATTAAGTAATAAAGTTTAGATCTTGCTAGTCTCGCCTGGGAGCTGATTACCGTGCGTATCGGACCACTATCGGCACATAAGACACTGCAAGATCCTTACTTTATCACTTTATGTTTCACCGTTATTAGTCCAATTTAATTTTTCTTTTAAAATTACCCTTTTTATTGCTTACTTTAACATATCACATATAAAACAATAAACAAGTAATTAAAAGAAAACAAATAATCAACTAATAAGAAAACAATAACAATTAATTGTTAGTGAAACATATAGCCACATGCATCTTTTTAAACAATCATAAATAAAATCAATGTCTAGATGTCAAGTATGCATATATTTAACTAAGACTTTCACCTCGCACAAGAAGGTGAGCCACATACATTGACATAGTCAATTGCGTAAGTCATAGCAAATATATACCAAGTTGCACATTTATTGATTTTAATATATAATTGGAGTCTTCCCCAATTTTAGAATTATTAGAACATGTGAAAGCAACTAAACAATTTAAATCAAGTAATTATCCGTGACTAACATGCATGTTTTGTCACGGATTCATGCACAACAAATAGCAATTAGGTCACAAGATACAAACACAATAACTTGTAAAAGACCTAGGGTTTCTAATTAATCACAATTAATTATGAAAACCACAAACCCTAATTAGGGTTTATGGAAAAATCGACACCCCCCCATAAATTAGGGTTAGGGTTTCGACCCATATTAAAAAAACAAATTTTTAATAATAAAACCCTAGAAACAAAACATGTATAATCTAAACAATTTAAAGATACGTTTTTATTGGTTTTAGTAATTAATTACATGTTATACATGGCTCTTGATGCCACTGTTGGAATATGAGAACCATGACAATCATATATTAAACTCAAAATCAAAGTACACAAGAATGCGGAAGCGTGTAAACAAGTATAACACATAATAATTAACTAAAACATAAATAGGAACGTACCTTTTGATTCTAGAAAGAACAAGAATCAAACTTTAATAACCTTGAACAATTGGATGAACCCTAATTAGGGTTTATAAGGATCAATGATTAACCCCTTACCGTTTTGTTAATCGATCCTTTGATAATTACTATAGTGAGTAATTACCTCGTTCTTGTACACACAAACTACTAACGAATTAAAGGTTATGCAAGTAAACGAAAACACTATATTTTTCATTAAGAAAAATCGATCCAAAACCCTTAGAGGTATTTGGTCGATCGTTAGGAGCAAGAGAGAAGGAAAAGAAAAACCAAGTTAGGGTTATGTGTGCAAGAGTTAAAAACAATGACCCTTGGTTTTCTATTTATATAGAATGTAAACTTAGGGAACAAGTTAGGTTTGGGTTGGGTTTCCCCTCCCCTTGTAAAACCGGCCATAGACCACCATTGGTCTATTCCGGAACCTTCTTGTCTTCTATTTTCATTCTAGTCCTTCTCGTTTGCTTTTAACGATAGTTAATCCATACGGTTAATAACTAACGACCGTTAAGTCCTTCTAGTGTTTAAATAACTATATATACATAACATTTTTAATATATAATTATTATACTTTAATTCTCGTTTGTAAAGTGTGCAATCCCGAGGTCTCGGGTTCGATACTAGACATGCACGTATTAATATTTATCCATAAAACCAACAATTTTGAATTAGGGTTTATGATGAGATTTAGTATAGAGATTATGAATTGATGAATTATCATATTAGTGTTGTAATTGATCCTTAATTCATGATAATTATGATATAGGAAGCAAGTAGGAAGTGGGAAGCTTTTATTAGTGAGATTGTTATAGAGAAATTAAGGTAAGTATATGGTTTAACATGTTTTTATAGTTTTATCATATTTATTATATGATAATGATGTATGTTTTATAGTTTTATCATGTATTATTACATGGTAATGATGATATATAGGATATAGGGTGCGTTAGCTAGTGATGGATCCACTACTAGATATGATATAGCTTAGTTAGTCGTTGGGCTAACTATGGTATGAGGTTCGACCTTATGGGTTGAGCATGTATAGGCCGACTATGTTGGCGTGAGGTATGTGCCCCTATATCACTAGTTTAACTTATGGTTAGACTAGTTATGGATATGGTATGATTTTATCATACTTTGTATAGTTTGTTATACCATGTACTTACAAAGCGTTTTGCTTACATGTTTAGTTGTGATGTTTTCTTGATAGGTACCGATGAAGCTAGTAAGGGTAAAGAGAAGGCGTAGGATGGTCCATTGTTAGAAGAGTAGCTTGACTTGGTAAGTAGAAGACTTTCTTCTTTTGGATCAAGCTATTGAAAGTTGAAAGCCCCCAAGTGCCATCCTCTTTTCGGTAAAACACATTTGTCTAATATGCGTCATTTTGTCTCCTTGAATCCTGGTCAATAGTTATGTCTGGGTCATGTAATTAGTTGGGTCATAGATGTTATGTTATGTTTAGAAGTATTATAATGCTAGTTAAGGGGTGTTTGGCATAAGCATGTTTTCTCCCATTTTGGAAAGTTAACGGGTCATGTATCTATGAAACGTGTTTAATATGTTAATTTAATAGTTATGGTAAAGTTTGAAGTGATGTGGAGGTTGAATGAGTCTTATGGCATGAAATGGGTCAAAATGGGTATTTTTGCATAATACCCGTTACTTTGTAAAGCACGTTTCTGCGGGTCGTTATGACCAAGTTTATGCGTACATTTGATGTTTATAATGTCATAATTATTTATGGAAGTTTTGGTGTTATGTGATGTTATAGAAGTCGTTTTCCGGAAAATGGGTCAAAAGTGCACAAAAGGGTTATGCAGAAAAAGGGGTGTTTGGGACAAGGTCCATTTTGACCCGTTTTGGGTCAAATGGGTTATGAATTTTTGGGAAACAATATTTATGGTATATTTTAGTTCATCATGTATTAAATGTGTTTATATATAGGTCTAAAGTGTCGATTTTTATGTTTAAAGGAGTACGGGTCATCTTGAGAAAATAGTGCACTTTAGGGGTCCTTAGTGCACCCGAGGTGTTATCGTGCACTTTAGGGGTCCTTAGTGCACCAGAGGTATTATAGTGCACTTTAGGGGTCCTTAGTGCACAGTAGGAGTTATAGTACACTTTAGGGGTCCTTAGTGCACAATAGGGGTTATAGTACATTTTAGGGGTTCTTAGTGCACAGGTCAGGTCACAGTGCACTTTAGGGTGCCACCCGTCATTTTAAAATTATTTGAGTCTAGATTCATTTAAAAATGGTTTCAAGGTCTATATGTCTAAGAATTTTTGTCAATGGTCTAAAAAGTATTGGAATGAAGGTCAAAAGTCAAGCGTTTCCGCATAAAAGTTTTAAATTTTTGGTCAAATCGGGCACGGGGTGTTACAACTTGGTATCAAAGCTTTGGTCTAAGAGATTTAGGATTTCACTTAGGATTTCCTAGACTTAGACCTTGTGTAGATGCGTATAGAACTACTGTTTGTTATTTGTGTATTATTTGAATGATTTCGAGGACACATATGTTAAATATTTTTATGATTATGCCTGGCCACCGTAGTGATAAAAATATGGAACATATGTGAAATTGAATTCATTTAGATCATACATGAGTGATAAGTTAGGGCATTAGCGTAAGGATAGATATGCCTTTCTTGCTTCGGTTATGTATATGATTATGCCTTATAGTGTGAATTGCTAAATTTCAGTATAGTAGAAAAGATGGCGGCTATTCGGAAGAAGGAGGTATTGAGAGCGACCTCCTCCCGCCATGATAGTGATTCACAAGATGAAGGAAGTTCTAGTGGTGACACATCAAGGTCACTACCCGAGAATCTTAACCCTAAAAGTTTTACTAGAGATGAGTTGAAGGAATTGGATACCTTGGTGACGGATAGAGTGGGAAGGGCCATTGAAAAAGCTATGCCCTTTTATGTTAATAAAACAACAGAGAACTTGCAAAAGATATTTCAAGAAGAAATAGAGAAGCTTAAGAAGAGTGGGGAGTTAGTGAATGATCCGAATGCTAGACCCGAGGTTGGGAAAGAGAAGTCTACTTATCGTGACTTCACCGCTTGTGCTCCACCCATATTTATAGGGTCTCCCAACCCGTTAAAAAGTTCGAGGTGGATTATTGATATAGAAGGAGCTTTCCGCACTAGTCATTGTGTGGAGGAGGACAAGGTAAACTTTGCCACCAACTATCTTCGTGAACGAGCTAAGATATGGTAGGAAGGTAAGGCAAATGAGAAAGGTAGTGTTTGGAGGGAAACGTGTACATGGGAACAATTCAAGGAAGTGTTCATGAAAGAATATGCTCCCTCGGAAGAGATTGATAAAATATGAGAAGCGTTTCATAGCCTTGTTCAAACTAATGAATCGGTGAATGAGTTGTGGGAGAAATTTTGTGACATGGTGCAATATTGTCCAGAGTATCTTGATAATGAGAAGCTCAAGGTTGATAATTTTCAAAGAATGCTTAAGGATGAGATTCGTACTATAGTGTCACCCTTCAAATACACCACCATGGAGGATCTTCTAAGTAAAGCGCGTACACGAGAGGCCGATCTGGATAGGATGAAGAGCAAGGAAAGGAACGACTTAAAAAGAAAGCAAGAGCAACCAACGACGTTCGGTAAAAGGGGCAGGTTCGATTTCACAAAGAAGGGCAACACGGGAAAGTTACCACCTCAGTGTACTAAGTGTGGAAAAAGTCACCCGAGAGAATGCAGAGTTTGGAAGAAAGGATGTTATAGATGTGGAGATCCAAATCATATTAGTAAGGATTGCCCCAAACACTTGGTGATATGTTATGGGTGCAATGAAGAGGGACACAAGATAAGTGAGTGTCCTAAGGCAAATCCAAAGCGGTCGAGATTCCGAAGCCTAAAGCTCGTGTCTATCAGATGAGTGCTGAAGAAGCAAAGTCATGTTCTGATGTTGTCACAGGTATTATTCTCGTCAATTCCAAACCCGCTCGCGTTTTATATGATTCCGGTGCAAGCGTGTCCTTTGTATCCTATAAATTTAGTAAAGAATTATCCACTCCATTAGATAAGCTTTCGATGCCTGTAGAAGTTGAAATTGCTTACAGTAAGGTTGTTGTGGTGTCTAGTGTGTACCGTAATGTAGAGATAGAGATTGATGAGAATATTTTTAGGATTGATCTAATTCCTATAATGCTCTGAGAGTTTGATATTATTATTGGTATGGATTGGCTTGGCAAACATCATGCGGCCATTCTATGTAGACAAAAGATCATTCGAGTTGTAAATCCTAGCGGTAGAGAAATGATGATTTATGGTGATAAAAGGGAAGGTGACTTGAAATTATGTTCGGTAATTAAGGCTGGGAAATATCTATCACATGGTTGTTATGCTTTTATGGCGCACGTGGTAGATTTAAGTTGTGAGAAGAAAAGTGTCAATGATGTTCCGATCGTTAATGAATTTTGTGATGTATTTCCAGAAGACTTGCCGGGTATTCCACCCGATAGGCAGGTTGAATTTCATATTGATCTTATTCCTGGTGCTACTCCTATTGCCAAAACTCCTTATCACCTTGCTCCATCAGAAATGAAGGAATTAATGAGCCAACTCCAAGAGTTACTGGACAAGGGTTTTATTCGCCCTAGTAGCTCACCATGGGGAGATCCGATTCTGTTCGTTAAAAAGAAAGACGGTAGTATGCCGATGTGCATTGATTACCGTGAATTGAATAAAGTCACGGTGAAAAATGTATACCCGTTACCAAGAATTGATGATCTATTTGACCAACTTTAAGGTGCAAGATGGTTTTCAAAGATTGATCTTCGTTCGGGCTATCATCAGTTGAAGGTCCGAGAAGAAGATATTCCTAAGACGGCTTTTAGGACCCGTTATGGACATTACGAGTTTACGGTTATGCCCTTTGGTCTTACGAACGCGCCTGCGGTTTTCATGGATCTTATGAACCGTGTATGTAGACCGATATTGGATAAATTTGTCATAGTGTTCATCGATGATATTCTCATTTATTCTAAAAGCAAGGAAGAACATGAACTGCATCTTCGGGAAATTCTTGAAACATTGAGAAAAGAAAGGTTGTATGCCAAATTCTCAAAATGTGAATTTTGGTTACAAGAAGTTCAATTCCTCGGTCACGTTGTTAGTTTCGATGATATTAAAGTTGACCCGTCAAAGGTGGAAGCTGTGATGAATTGGCAAGCCCCGAAAAATGTTAGTGAAATTAGAAGTTTTCTTGGACTCGCGGGATATTATCGGCGATTCATTCAAGACTTCTCCAAAATTGCATCCTCGTTAACTGTACTCACTAAGAAGAATGTTCCTTTTGTATAGAGTGAGAAACAAGAAGAAGCCTTCCGTACCTTACGAAAGAAGTTATGTGAAGCACCGATTCTAGTGTTACCGGAGGGAACTGAAGATATGGTGGTCTATAGTGATGCATCATATTCCAGTCTTGGGTGTGTACTTATGCAAAGGGATAAAGTGATTGCCTATGCTTCAAGGCAATTAAAGAAGCATGAGGAAAAATACCCGACACATGATCTTGAATTTGCGGCAGTAGTTTTTGCTTTGAAGATTTGGAGGCATTATCTGTATGGTGTAAAGTTCGTGATTTACACCGATCATAGAAGTCTTCAGTATTTTTTTGAAAAGAAGGATCCAAATATGAGGCAACGAAGGTGGTTAGACTTGTTAAAAGATTATGACTGCGAAATTCGCTACCATCCTGGTAAGGCGAATGTCGTGGCGGATGCTCTTAGTCGTAAGGACCGAAGTGACGTTACCCGAATTCATTCATTACGGATGATTGTCACATCCGATCTCTTTGATAGGATTAAATTAGCTCAAGAGGAGGCATTAAAAGAAGAGAATCGAGAAAAAGAACGCATTACTTCTTGTATTCCTTATCTTGAAGAAGATAGTCGTGGTATCAAGACACGGCATGGAAGAGTTTACATTCCTTTTCGAAGCGACATAAAGAAATTACTCTTGGAAGAAGCGCATAAGTCAAAGTATTCTATTCATCCAGGAGCTACGAAGATGTACCTTGATTTGAAAAGAAACTATTGGTGGCCAGGTATGAAAAGAGACTGTGTGAAGTGTGTCGAGGGATGTCTAACTTGTTTGAAGGTCAAAGCCGAGCACCAAAAGCCATATGGGAAAGTTCAGCCCTTGGACATTCCAATTTGGAAGTGGGAAAAGATCACAATGGATTTTGTTACGAAATTACCTAGAACGAAAAGGAAAAATGATACAATATGGGTAGTGGTAGATCGTCTGACAAAAAGTGCACACTTTATTCCAATCAGGGAGAATATGTCTATTCATAAGTTAGCAAAGATTTATGTTAACGAGATTGTCGCGCGTCATGGAGTACCTATATCTATAGTTTCTGACAGGGACGGGCGTTTCACTTCAAATTTTTGGCAAAGTTTTCAAGAAGAACTAGGTACGAAGTTACATATGAGCACAGCCTTTCATCCACAAACTGATGGGCAAAGCGAAAGAACGATTCAAACCCTAGAAGATATGCTACGGGCTTGTATGATAGACTTTGGCGGTAATTGGGATGATCACTTGCCTCTAGTGGAATTTGCTTATAATAATAGTTATAATGCTAGTATAGATATGCCACCTTACGAAATGCTCTATGGTAGAAAGTGTAGAACACCCGTATGTTGGGAAGAAGTTGGAAGGAGAGAATTGGCTAGCACGGATATAGTGTTAGCAACGACTGAAAAGATTGAGATGATTCGGGAAAGACTTAAGGCGGCACAAGATAGGTGGAAAAGTTATGCAGATAATCGGAGGAGACCAATTGAATTTGAAGTAGGTGATCTTGTTATGCTAAAGGTTTCTCCATGGAAAGGTGTTCTTAGGTTCAAGAACAAAGGAAAACTAAGTCCGCGGTTTATAGGACCATTTAAAATCTTGGAACGTGTAGGTGAAGTAGCGTATGTGTTAGAATTACCGAAAGAAATGAAACGTATTCATAATACCTTCCACGTGTCTTACTTGAGAAAATGTCTAGTGGACGAGACTAGTATAGTCACTCTGGATGATATTGAAATTGATCCGGAGTTGATTTCACAAAAAGATGAACTGGAGGCAATACTAGGAAGAAAAGTGAGACAACTTCGAAACAAAGAAATTCCGTTAGTGAAAGTACAATGGAGACATCGTAAGGGTTTGAGCATTAGATGGGAATTGGAAGAAAAGATGAAGAAAAAGTACCCTCATTTATTTCAAGCATAGATTTCGAGGACGAAATCTTATTTTAAGGAGGGGTGAATTGTTACACCCGTATCCCGACCAAGTACTAGATATGTAAATATATGTTATGTATATATAAGTTATGTGTTATAGTGTAAGTAGTAAGTAAATTATGTGGTTAAGATAGAAAAAATGGAACTTGAGGGACTACTGTTGCCAAATGACAAAAAATGTTTCCTACATATGAAGTAACTTTAAGAAAAACCTGGAAAAAGAATTGGATCATCATCTAGGTCGGTTTATACAGGAGAAAAGAGAGGGAAAACATCATTCTTCATCAATTAAGCTATTCCAAGCGTTTCCAAGCTCTTTAGAACCATTAAATTGGTTAATCCCACTATAAGTAAGTGTTTTTCCCTCTATTTTGAATTAGGGTTTATGATGAGATTTAGTATAGAGATTATGAATTGATGAATTATCATATTAGTGTTGTAATTGATCCCTAATTCATGATAATTATGATATAGGAAGCAAGTAGGAAGTGGGAAGCTTTTATTAGTGAGATTGTAATAGAGAAATTAAGGTAAGTATATGGTTTAACATGTTTTTATAGTTTTATCATATTTATTATATGATAATGATGTATGTTTTATAGTTTTATCATGTATTATTACATGGTAATGATGATATATAGGATATAGGGTGCGTTAGCTAGTGATGGATCCACTACTAGATATGATATAGCTTAGTTAGTCGTTGGGCTAACTATGGTATGAGGTTCGACCTTATGGTTGAGCATGTATAGGCCGACTATGTTGGCGTGAGGTATGTGCCCCTATATCACTAGTTTAACTTATGGTTAGACTAGTTATGGATATGGTATGATTTTATCATACATTATATAGTTTGTTATACCATGTACTTACTAAGCGTTTTGCTTACATGTTTAGTTGTGATGTCTTCTTGATAGGTACCAGTGAAGCTAGTAAGGGTAAAGAGAAGGCGTAGGATGGTCCATTGTTAGAAGAGTAGCTTGACTTGGTAAGTAGAAGACTTTCTTCTTTTGGATCAAGCGATTGAAAGTTGAAAGCCCCCAAGTGCCATCCTCTTTTTGGTAAAACACATTAGTCTAATATGGGTCGTTTTGTGTCCTTGAGTCCTGGTCAATAGTTATGTCTGGGTCGTGTAATTAGTTGGGTCATAGATGTTATGTTATGTTTAGAAGTATTATAATGATAGTTAAGGGGTGTTTGGCATAAGCATGTTTTCACCCATTTTGGAAAGTTAACGGGTCATGTATCTATGGAACGTGTTTAATATGTTAATTTAATAGTTATGGTAAAGTTTGAAGCAATGTTTTAAAAACCGGAATTTTAAGCGAACCGGTCAGTCATCCGGCACCGGTCGAACCGGCACGAACCGTTTAAAAAAATAATAATAAAAAAAAATCAAAACCGGTTGAACCGGACCGGTCGAACCGGAAAAACCGGCCGGTTCAAAACAGTGAACGGGACCTCTAAAAATCGGGGTTTAAAAAACCGGCCGACCAGCCAGACACCGGTCGAACCGGTCAAACCGGCCGGTTCGAACCGGTTTTTAAAACACTGGTTTGAAGTGATGTGGAGGTTGTATGTGTCTTATGGCATGAAATGGGTCAAAATGGGTATTTTGGCATAATACCCGTTACTTTGTAAAGCACGTTTCTGCGGGTCGTTATGACCAAGTTTATGCGTACATTTGATGTTAATAATGTCCTAATTATTTCTGGAAGTTTTGGTGTTATGTGATGTTATAGAAGTCGTTTTCCAGAAAATGAGTCAAAAGTGCACAAAAGGGTTATGCAGAAAAAGGGGTGTTTGGGACAAGGTCTATTTTGACCCGTTTTGGGTCAAATAGGTTAAGAATTTTTGGGAAACAATGTATATGGTATATTTTAGTTCATCATGTATTAAATGTGTTTATATATAGGTCTAAAGTGTCGATTTTTATGTTTAAAGGAGTACGGGTCATTTTGAGAAAATAGTGCACTTTAGGGGTCCTTAGTGCACAGTAGGGGTTATAGTGCACTTTAGGGGTCCTTAATGCACAATAGGGGTTATAGTGCACTTTAGGGTTTTTTAGTGCACAGGTCAGGTCACAGTGCACTTTAGGGTGCCACCCGTCGTTTTAAAAGTATTTGAGTCTAGATTCATTTAAAAATGGTTTCAAGGTCTATATGTCTAAGAATTTTTGTCAATGGTCGAAAGAGTATTGGAATGAAGGTCAAAAGTCAAGTGTTTCCGCATAAAAGTTTTAAATTTTTGGTCAAATCGGGCACGGGGTGTTACAGTTATAGTCTAGGTTTTAAAAATACCCAGTTCTCTATAACCAAGGGTCTGATACCAATCTGTAACACCCCCAAAACCGGGTCCAGCGGAAGCATACATGTCGCTGGGGTGCTACTCAATTGGTATCACAACTCAAGTACAAAGAACGGTTTTTACCACAATTATTTAGAATAAAATTCATTAACAATAGTATTACATTGACATTATTAAACTTTAGTGCGGAATTAGGCCCATAAAATAAGTAAAACGGTCCCCAATGAATATCAGAGTGACTTGATCCTATAACCATGCCATGCCATGCCAACTGCTGCCAATTGTGAGCTAACACTTTAAGAACCTGAAAATACAAGCTAAAACGGGTCAACACGAGGTTGACGAGTTCATAGGTTGAGTTTAAAATTTAAAGCATTTGAATAAAGATTTCCCAACAAATGCATTGTAAATCCACTCAGTCCCAAGTCCCGCCCATACAAGACTTGCAACCTGTGTGTTTACAACCCACTGCCAATTAAGTTTAGGTTTTGGTAAAAAAAAGTAATATATGGACCACAAGAATTCAAAGACCAATATATTTCAAATATAGAAAGAGTTATTGTCATATAAATTCCATGACACCGAAGCCTTAACATTTATGGTTTGGGCATACTTTGACATAACAGTCAAGTGGGGAAACCACAGTCCGTTTGACATATCAGTCAAGTGGGGAAACCACCCGGACACCCAAAGTTTCTGGTAGATGTCCACCTAGGACATCCAAGGTTCCTCAAATGATTATGCGTCCATTTGACATAACAGTCAGGTGGGGAACACCACCCGGACGGGGAGATCAATCCCAATAGATCTATTCACAACATTCGCGCTTAACGGTTCATAACATAGGCAATCTGTAATAGTTTAGTGCACTTGTGTCCATAAGAAAATAAGCAAGTGTGTAATAGGTAAACACGTAATGCATTCGAGTAATCAATCAAGTATTTTAGCCAATCAATAATGTTTGAAAGACAAATCACGTTTCAAGTAAAACAATCATGGAGTTTAAGTAAAAACGAGCATGTATTCTCCCCCAAAACAGTTGTAAAACAAGTAAAAGTAGGGGCCATGAACTCACCTGGAGCAACTGATAGGATAACAAAAGGAAAGCGAACGAATATCGAGGTACGGACGCTCTAACCACGACCTAAATGATTCATATGTCTTAGATTCGAAAACATGGTCATGCAAGCAAGTTCATACTCTACTTTATCACTTGTACATGTTGATGTAATATTTGTCGTCAAAATATAGTTTCGTCGATTTGATCCTTTACTTAGAAGATTACCACTTTTAGAAAATGTAACTTGTTTATCTTGTGACCAAATTTTAATCGTCATGGTAATGGTTATCTCAAAAGTCTCTAGCACGCCTATTAAGTATATGTAATGTTCTACCATTTCCGTATACGCCATTTTAACCAAAATATACACTAAAAGGTCCAAAAATCCATTTATTCAATTCCTAACAGCTTTCTATTAGCAAAATAGAAGCTGTCAAAAACTATAAGTTGCCGCAAATTTTTATTAAGCCATAACTTTTGCGTCATAGCTTCGTTTCTTAAGTTTGACCTATCCCTGCGAAGGTATTTAAGTATACTATCAGCTTTTCAATGTCTCGGCTAATCTAGATACCATTTATCATTAGTTTTGGTCTTTCAAAATTCTGGACAGATTCATAAATTTTCTGGAAATAATTGTTTTCGTCGTCTAGATTGAAAATAGCGTATCTTTTTCTTTACAAGCCCGTTTTAACTCATTCAAGCGGCCACGTTTTCGTTATAAAGTATATTTTCTATATTTCTAGCCTAATAGTGCCCCTGAGCTACAGAGTTCTACAGATTGCACGAAATGAGACAGATTGTTTATGGAAGTGTCAAAGCTACATTTCTATTTTTCTAGCTAACATATCCACTTAACCACAACTTCAATTCTTGTCCTAGTTTCTCCATCAACTTCCCAACATAACCATAGTGATCTAAACTTAAACTTAATCATATTCAAAGTCCATGTAAAAAATTATCAAGCATGTCAAAATATACAAGTTTACTAATATTCACATTTATAAGGTTTATTACCACCATTTTGTAGAAACTAATGACGTGCTAAAGATAGTTTCTCGGATCGTTTTGAGCCTTAGGGTTCAACAATAACAATGAATAATTATGCACAACGGATTAAAACAAATCAAAGTTATTGACACAAAGTTTCTTTCCCAAACATCACTTCAATTATATTAATAACGTTTTTATCTAATCTATAACAAGGATCAATGAATTGATCTTGAAGTGAAACAAACAAAACCCTAGACGTTTTCTATGACAAACGTCTAGAACACACACACACACACACTATTGTCGACTACATTGTGAAAGACATATGTAAAAACCTGTACCCTATGTCTCTTTATATAACAAAGACAATTAGGGTTTACAAAGGATATTCCTAAATAATTAAAAGATTCGTAGTAATCTTTTCCATCTTTTGAACTTTCATCCTTTGTCATATAAAGTCCCTCTTGTTTCATTCTTGGTCGTTTTGTCTCATCAAATTAATAAACCCAACAATCATCCCCTAAACTTGATATTTTCTCCCAAAATATACAAGTTTCTTCTAAGCACAGATATACACAAAGAGGATGCTTCCAAACACATACTACTGCTTTGAAGACTGAGATTTCAATATCTTTTTTATACTCCTCTACTAGCTCATATGCCTGATGATCTGAAAGAAATGTTTTCTGTAACCTTAACTTACCAGGTAGCAGCATCTGTGTAACAATAGCAGTATTGTTGTTCAAGGGATAATCTTTCTCCACAAGCATGTATAAACTCATCCCTTTAGCAGCCAATTCATGTACTCCACAAGATTGATACAAATACCACTTATGAACCTTGGTAGATAATAGCAAATCTTTCCATTCAATATCTCTCGCATCAGGCTCAAACATATTCTTCAAATAGTAATAATGTAGCCTTTCATAGATCACCTCTGGTCTTGTATTACCATAACTTTCCTTATATAGTCTCCAAAGTTGTACCACATCATCCCTATCCATGTAATGTAGCATCTGAGAAAATCTAATAAACTTTTGACATAAGCCATCTGATCTCTTGATTTCCCACCATGCTTCACTTCCATCTTGAATATCATGTGAATAAGAAATGATTGGGTGTTTTGTTTTCAAGGGAACTGCATTTGTCACTTCAGGTTCTGGTTGTGGTTTATGAATTGTAAAATCCATAATCTTTTTCATATCATATGCAGTTACCTTCTCAGGACAACTCTCTGAATCACTAGACTTGATTGGTGTGGTTCTTTTCTTCTTCTTGGCTATAGACTTTAATCTTTTTCCAGCCCTTTTAACACCAATAGTAGAATCAGACTTTCCCCCTTCAACCTTCTGTTCCTTAACAACTTCTTTCTTTTTCTTGACACCACCTTCAGATATTACCTTAGATTTTTCAACATAAGGTTCTGGATTAAGATAAGCCCTTGAATCCACTCTTCTTGTAAGTTTCTTAATCTCAGCATCTATTAAAGGTTCAAATTTTCTCTCCATCTCTTTCTTAGCAGCTTCAAACTTCTGCTTAACTTCATCATTGGTGAATGATTTCAACTCCTTCAATTTCCAACCTTTTATGTTTTTCAAATAATGCTCATGAAAAGTTCTTTGTTGCCTTGCAGTTGGAGGTCTATTCACCTTCTTTTTCTTCCTTGCAGCCAGAAACTTTTTCTTGTTTTCCACAATGACTTTTTGAAACCAGTCATTAATACCTTCATTTGTGAAAGTATCTTCCAACTCTACTTTCACTTTCTCCCATTTCATAATTTCTTCACATCTTGCTTTCTCATCCTCCCAAGCTCTCACCTTGACTTCTATTTCAGCTTGTTTATCAGATTGTTGCTTTTGTTTTTCCATTGCCCTATCATACTCAGCTTGTTCTTCAGCAGCAACCCTCTGAGCTTCTTCTGCATCAAACCTTTCTTGTAAATGTTTAGGCCATAAGTCAATTGGAACATCATCTGGATTAGGATAAGGTTCAACTTCTTCCACCATGTTCTCCTTACCCTTACCCTTGTAGGTATGTAATTGAATAGGTTGGCTTATAGGTGCAGGCTCTCTTATAACAACTCCTTTAGCCTTGGGTTTTGATGAAGGTGTCACTTGTTTTGGTTTTGGTGTAGGTGATGTGGTTATTGGTTGAGCAGCAGATTGTGGTTTTGATTGTTGTTGTTCAGCAGTAGGTTCAAGTGTTGGGATAACATTGGGTGATTGTTGTTGTGATGTGGTTGTAGATTTAGTTTTAAGGTTAAGGTTCAACATAATTTGCGCTATGGGTATGGTATCTTCATCTGATTCAGCAGCAGAACCCTTTTCATGATCAGCAGCAGAATCTTTTAGCCCAGCAGCAGAATGTCCTGCACCAGCAGCAGAATCATCCTGTGCCTTCTTCTCACTAACACCAACAGCAAAATCACTTCTAACACTTTTATCAACTGCTTCCAGCACTACCTCATTCCCAGATCTATCCTTTACCACAAAATCTTGAACTGTTTCACCACTATCAACCTCCATGTCTACATTACCCTCATTTTCTGCAATACCAGCAACATTTTCATCCAATTCCATATCAGCCTCCCCTGAGGCCTTGTCTTCATTCCTCCCCTGTTTGGGAGCATCCTCCCCCAAACCTGGTTTGGAAACAACTTTCTTAAGATGTGAAGTCCTTGATCTGTGTAGCCCCTCAAGTTGCCTAACTCTAAACCCCAAGCTCTACTTGGATCTTACCCTACTTGGACCTACACGTAGCAGCAATAAACTCCAAACCCCAATTGATAGACCAAGTAGTACGATGTTTATTCGAATCAAAAGACGACAATGACACATCAGTTCATTAATTCATGCCAATTAGTTTTATGTCGTCACATAACAGTAACAGATCGATAACAAAAAAAAATCCGGTGATATCTTTTAACAATCGATCATCAAACCTTTTTCAAATCTGCTTCTGTCGTCAAATAAACTTTGTGAATCCCTAGGTAACGAGCTCCCCAAGCTCTGATACCACCTGTAGAAACTAATGACGTGCTAAAGATAGTTTCTCGGATCTTTTTGAGCCTTAAGGTTCAACAATAACAATGAATAATTATGCACAGCGGATTAAAACAAATCAAAGTTATTGACACAAAGTTTCTTTCCCAAACATCACTTCAATTATATTAATAACGTGTTATCTAATCTATAACAAGGATCAATGAATTGATCTTGAAGTGAAACAAACAAAACCCTAGACGTTTTCTATGACAAACGTCTAGAACACACACACACACTATTTTCGACTACATTGTGAAAGACATATGTAAAAACCTGTACCCTATGTCTCTTTATATAACAAAGACAATTAGGGTTTACAAAGGATATTCCTAAATAATTAAAAGATTCGTAGTAATCTTTTCCATCTTTTGAACTTTCATCCTTTGTCATATAAAGTTCCTCTTGTTTCATTCTTGGTCGTTTTGTCTCATCAAATTAATAAACCCAACACATTTTTATGAAGAGTTTTTCTAGTTAGTGTCCTTGTGACCAAAAATTGTTAAAAACATATTCTTTGTTAAAGGATCATAGTAAATGTAAATCTTTTCAACATGTACCAAGTGATAATGAGTAAAGATACTTGACAAGCATATAAAATATGAAAACCATGGAGTGTTAATAAGTTCACTTACAAGAGTGATTAGTGAAATGAGTGTTGTAAAGTACTAGATTAACCACAAGACTTATGCTCCAAAACCTTAGCTAATGAGCCCTAATATACTTGATCCTTGCCACAACAAATCTTCTCCTTCTTCTTTTTAAAAATTTGGCCGAACCATAAAGTGAGAAAAGGGAGGTTTTATATGTGAAAATTTTGGTAAGAAAATGGCCAAGTACTTGTCTATTTATAGTGCCTAAAAAGGGCAATTTGGTAATCTAATTAAAAGGGGTATTTTGGGTATTTCATTACTTGGTCAAAGTCTTGGTCAATGGTCCTTGTTTTGACCGAAATTATGGAGGGTTGGGGGGGAGGGGGGGACATGCCTTTTGGTCAAGCACACAAACAATCCTCCATTTTTCAAGGATGTTTATTTGTAATTAATGTACATAGAAAATCTTGTCTTAGTAATAATTATGGAACTAGGGGGGGGGAATGGGTAGGATTTGGGATAAAATAAGTAGTTTTAATACCAAAGTGTATATATTGTAGGTATTGGGTGTTAAAGATATGTATTGGTTGTTGTTTCGATGATTAACGAAAATGATGCGTGGTTTTGCAACCTTACAACAGGTTTTACCTCTCGAGGGATCTCAAGAGGCTTGCAATCCCCACCAGGCAGTGTACCTGACCGATGTAGTATAGTGAAGTGGCAAGTACCGGGGGATTGATCGTTCAACTCAAAGAATAGTGGTCGTTAGGATTGAAATTTATCTACTAGGTCTAGAGGTGAGGGATGATTCTTTTTGTATTTTTATATTTTATGGGAAGCAAGTAAAAATATCGGGTTTTGGAAGGAGAGGCGGAATTAGTTGCTAATCAACTAACCCAAAGATTACTACTTAAACTAATGTGAAGGAAAGTAAACTAGGGTTCTACAAGGGAAGTGAAGCATATCTACCTATGATGTATTACTCCTTGCTAGCTATCCAATTCTACCTATTGAATTGCCACACCTTGTTTTAATTGACGGGTTGTATTCCTTAATACCATTCGTGGGGTGGCGTACGTACTTCCCCAACTCTATAAGCTCCTACTTCACTCCTATGTCGAGCCGGCTAAGAAGCTCCTAACATGGGATCACTAGAATTCGCTCATGCATTAAATACAACCAAATAAACCTAGTACGCATTGGTTCATGTTTCTTAAGACGTTCAAGCAAGTTACCGTATAGGAGGTTAGCCAGTTTTCTTAAGCCTAACATCGATATCACCCAATCAAACAAGAGACAATAGGAAACAAGAATTATAAGCTAAACCAATTAGATCTATTGAAGTGTCACACCTTTATTGATGACGATAGACACATACATCAACAAGGAATCAATAAGATCTAATTAATTATATACAAGTTTCACACAATCATAAGTAGACACAAGGTGAATTAGCAAAACATGATCAATGAAGGGCAAACAACCACAATAATGAAAGACATAATTAAGTTAAAATCAACAAACCAATATTTGATGTTTATGAAGTGATTGAAACCCTCTAAGTTGCTGGAAAAAACACCTACCTAAACCCTAGAATCGGACTTAGGGTTTAGGGCTTACAAAAAGTGAAGTTGTGATGTTGTATTTATAGCTGATTTTCTGTCCGCATCGATCTGACGGTGTCAGCCTTTACAAGTGACGGCGTCAGCTCCCCTTTTTCACCAAATTGTAGATCTTTTCGTCCCAATTCCGTGGCCTCTTGAATCACCTAAATCCGAGTTCGTATGAAGATTTTATGGCCAAAACAGTGACAGCTACTCCGCGCGTAAGTTATGATTGATTTGATTAACTTGTGACGACTTTTCTTCTTGTGCAAGTTGTCATTTTGACATCGTCACTCTATGGCATCTGACGTCGTCAGGATGAGTCCTGACGCCGTCACCTTCAAAAAATCCTCTGGCCCGTCTCTCTTTAACTTAACACTTGACGGCCTACATCCATTAACACGTGACGCCGTCACAAAACCTTCTGGCGCGTCACGTGTAAATTCATATTCATCCTTTTGCCAGTACGTGACGCCGTCACCTACAAATCGTGACGCCGTCAAGCTCTGTTTCCAGCTTGATTTTTGGAGACTTTGCCGTTTTCTTCACTTTTCGCTCCAAAAACGTCCAAAATGCTTCCTTTTCCAGATTTCTTCTCCAAAGTACCTAAAATGAAAAAAGGAATGATTTAGGGCAATATTTGATCAAATAATCACGAATTAGGGCTTAAATGACCCCCTAAAAGCGGTACACTTTTCGTCTCATCAAATATCCCTACACTTGGGATTTGCTTGTCCTCAAGCAAATGAGCTTTTCCACCAATCAAAATACAAGTTAGGGGTCATTTAACATTAATATAAAAGTAATTACAACAAATGATCGTTCCACCTTAGTCAAAACAAGCACGGAAATTATACACTAGCACCTCACATTAAGTGTTTGGATACTCTCATCTCTCGGGTGTTGTAAATATATATATGAAAATGGAGAAATATCACTCATTACCTGTCATAGCAAATAGATTACCATAGGCTTGGGAAAGGATCAAAACCTCCACCACATTGGCGTAAGCACCTAGGATAAACTATCAAAGAGGTCTTTTAAGGGTTGTAACGTTAGGTGTAGGGATAAGGAAAACACGGTTTGTTGGATAAGGATATTTTTACTGGTGGCAAGTCAATCATCTTGGTCAATTACATGTAGAATGAGGCGTTGCTAAGCCAAGACTCGACTCAACTTAAACTAATCACGAACTAATAAACATAGAACAAAACAAAACATAAATAAAAGATAGAGGCAGATGGTAGTCCGTATGCTTTTTCTTCACTTTTGCATACACTCTTGCCCTACCATCCAAAACAATACATCACTAGGGATTCTTTGTACCATCCCTACACTTGAACTTTTACATACTTTACATAAAATTATTCTAATGACTCGAATCAAGATAATCGAAACATTTGGAGTACTTTAAAATATTAACGTACATATGGGGGTAATAAATGATGTTCTTCCCCATTACTCCATTACACTAGTACTTTACCCATAAGTCCCAATCGTCCCAAAACAATATGTACAAGGATATGACTCGACTTAGCAACCATGTAATCAATTAGATAATTAACTAAGGGTTTAAACAAATGTTGTCACAATAATGCACTAAAGATGAGTGCACACAAGGTAGGCTAAGGCGATTTGGGTGTACATTTAAGTGGGGTGTAAACAAATTCTTCCTTTAAGTAAAATGCTTAAAGGTCGAAACGAAAAGATAGGCTCTGAGGGGTGTACTAGGGGTATCGTGTACCAAAAATGGGTACAACGCAAAGGGTGTGGGAGAATTACTTGACCAATGTAGCCAAAGTAATTATAACAAAAACACAGGTGTAAAACAATGGGTTAATCCTAATGCCTTTTATCATGTAGTCAATCCTAACTACACGAATGTAGTCTCACTAGCGGTCTCGGTATGCATCACAAACGCAAGTTCTAGAATCTATAAACTACCGGTACACTCATAAGCACCAACAATGAATGCTTTTTCCTAAAGATCTAAAGGCGAACCTCACATATTTGGGGTGGAAATTTTTGAGTGGTATGGTTTTTGTGCTAGTCATACAATTCCCTATCCATGAGACGCTTATTAAGACCAAAGTTTCACTCCTATATGTTGTAAAAAATTTTAAATTTGGTGCTAAAATTGCCCTAACCAATATTTCTCTTGGCTTTATTACACATTCACTATTAAACAAAACAAAAATCAAGCGAAGTTGTAGTTTCTAAGGCATCCTAATTTACCCTCCCTACACTTAATCCGAACATTGTCCCCAATGTTCTAAATAAAAGATGTAAAAGTAAAAATAAATGAGAATGGAAGAAACTAATACTCCCCTGATTCGCTCGGTATGGATGATGTGATAATATGGTTAAATCTCCCTCCAAGAGAATGAACATGATAAGCTTCACTCCAGAAATATAATCATCCTCTTGATGTGTTGCACGTACATCTTCTTATCCAATAATACCTGTAACCAACAAACACAAAAACCAAAGCATTAAACCGAACAAAGAAAAACCACAACTAGATGTATTTCCAGACTTAGAAATAAAAAACAAAACAAAGCAATAAAAGGATAGGATACTTGCGGGATGACTTACAAATAGGGACTCATAAAACATGTCCACAAGTATTGACACACAAACAAGATAGAATATATGCTAATCATGAATTGTGAATTTTCCATGTTTGAATTTTGTTCTTTTTAACAAAATATAAACTTCCCTACACTTATCTTTTTGTAAAATACCTTTATATGCAATTAAGACGAAGTTAAGAACAAAATAAAGCATTTTCACAAATTATTCGAAACATGAAAATTTAACAATTATGATTAAGCATATATGACACAAACAAACAAATAAAATAAAAACATCAAACAATTAAAAACATGGGTTGCCTCCCAAGAAGCGCTTGTTTTTGTTCGAGTCACGAGCCTGACTCTACCCTTATTTAACAGAAATAGGGGAGGTTTTCCCTACACTTAGGATTAAGTGCGGGTGAAAGTAGCGATACACACCCTTAGGGTGGAAATATGCCACGTAAGGTGAAGGGGGTGAGTGAATGGCTTCCTTCATCCTAAAACTACCCGGATAATATTGGTTGATGGGCGGGTCGGTTCCTCTTTTGTCTCCTAGAAATATATCTAAGGATGGAAAGGTGTGTAAAGATTGAGGTTCCGGCTCATCAACACTAGGAAATTCCCTAGAACTAAGGGTAAGGTTATCATTACAAGTATTCAAACCTATATCCTCTAGTTGTGCTTGGGCCAAGGGTTCTACCTCCATCGGGATTCCTAAAGTCTCTTCTACTTCTTCCGGGTAAGTCACGGGCGGTATGGGTGCCTCAAATGATGGTAGGACTTGTGGGGTATTTAGCGGGCTTATGTTACTTACCTCATCATCCCTTGTGTCAAGATCACCTATGTGTTCATCCTGTATTATGGTAGTGCCTAACCATGACATGCAACTAGGTGGCTCAACTCTACCCTCATCCCCAAACAAACATGTTTCATGATCCTTGAAATTTGTGGTCAGTTGACTTATACTAACGTTTGTTGGGTTGTCTACTCTATAATAATATTGGGCACAATCTTCTATGGTATCCCATGCTTCTTCAGCATTTAATTCCCTAAGGTCCCCATTGGCAAAATCGTTAATGCACATTTGGTCATATCGGTCGACACGATCGTAAAAGATTTGGGTTAGGGATGCTAAATCGAAGCTATGATGAGGGACTATTCGGAGTAAGTTTTTAAAACGAGTCCATGCATCATATATGGGTTCATCTCGATATTGGTTGAACATCAAGATGTCATTAGGGGCAAATGGATTTCGTGGTCGGTAGTATGGTGGATTCGCGTACTCCATAATGGTGAACGGAAGAGTCAATGGAAAGGTTTTTACGAACAAAGACACAAAGAAAAGATGGACTACTAGAAAGCTAATAAAAAGAAAATAAAAATCTCACTAGATAGGAATCTAATGAGTAGACCGAATAAAAATAAATTTCAACCTAAGCAATAACTACTCCCCGGGCTGCGGTGCCAAAAACTTGATGCGTGGTTTTGCGACCTTACAACAGGTTTTACCTCTTGAGGGATCTCAAGAGGCTTGCAATCCCCACCAGGCAGTGTACCTGACCGATGTAGTATAGTGAAGTGGCAAGTACCGGGGGATTGATCGTTCAACTTAAAGAATAGTGGACGTTAGGATTGAAATTTATCTACTAGGTCTAGAGGTGAGGGATGATTCTTTTTGTATTTTTATATTTTATGGGAAGCAAGTAAAAATCTCGGGTTTTGGAAGGAGAGGCGGAATTAGTTGCTAATCAACTAACCCAAAAATTACTACTTAAACTAATGTGAAGGAAAGTAAACTAGGGTTCTACAAGGGAAGTGAAGCATATCTACCTATGATGTATTACTCCTTGCTAGCTATCCAATTCTACCTATTGAATTGTCACACCTTGTTTTAATTGACGGGTTGTATTCCTTAATACCATTCGTGGGGTGGCGTACGTACTTCCCCAACTCTATAAGCTCCTACTTCACTCCTATGTCGAGCCGGCTAAGAAGCTCCTAACATGGGATCACTAGAATTCGCTCATGCATTAAATACAACCAAATAAACCTAGTACGCATTGGTTCATGTTTCTTAAGACGTTCAAGCAAGTTACCGTATAGGAGGTTAGCCAGTTTTCTTAAGCCTAACATCGATATCACCCAATCAAACAAGAGACAATAGGAAACAAGAATTATAAGCTAAACCAATTAGATCTATTGAAGTGTCACACCTTTATTGATGACGATAGACACATACATCAACAAGGAATCAATAAGATCTAATTAATTATATACAAGTTTCACACAATCATAAGTAGACACAAGGTGAATTAGCAAAGCATGATCAATGAAGGGCAAACAACCACAATAATGAAAGACATAATTAAGTTAAAATCAACAAACCAATATTTGATGTTTATGAAGTGATTGAAACCCTCTAAGTTGCTGGAAAAACACCTACCTAAACCCTAGAATCGGACTTAGGGTTTAGGGCTTACAAAAAGTGAAGTTGTGATGTTGTATTTATAGCTGATTTTCTGTCCGCATCGATCTGACGGCGTCAGCCTTTACAAGTGACGGCGTCAGCTCTCCTTTTTCACCAAATTGTAGATCTTTTCGTCCCGATTCCGTGGCCTCTTGAATCACCTAAATCCGAGTTCGTATGAAGATTTTATGGCCAAAACAGTGACAGCTACTCCGCGCGTAAGTTATGATTGATTTGATTAACTTGTGACGACTTTTCTTCTTGTGCAAGTTGTCATTTTGACGTCGTCACTCTATGGCATCTGACGTCGTCAGGATGAGTCCTGACGCCGTCACCTTCAAAAAATCCTCTGGCCCGTCTCTCTTTAACTTAACACTTGACGGCCTACATCCATTAACACGTGACACCGTCACAAAACCTTCTGGCGCGTCACGTGTAAATTCATATTCATCCTTTTGCCAGTACGTGACGCCGTCACCTACAAATCGTGACGCCGTCAAGCTCTGTTTCCAGCTTGATTTTTGGAGACTTTGCCGTTTTCTTCACTTTTCGCTCCAAAAACGTCCAAAATGCTTCCTTTTCCAGATTTCTTCTCCAAAGTACCTAAAATGACAAAAGGAACGATTTAGGGCAATATTTGATCAAATAATCACGAATTAGGGCTTAAATGACCCCCTAAAAGCGGTACACTTTTCGTCTCATCAGAAAATTATACGTATTTAAACGTAAGTTATAAAGAAATTACTTTGGGCGTCAGGAAATATTTTTGGCACTTTGGTAATAATTTTGGAAGTATAAAAATACTTTGGAAATAATCGTTGAGAGAATCGGGTATGTCGGGTGTTAAATATTGAATAACAATTAACGTTTGTTGAATTTAAAATCGTAAGTAGTTAAAGAATAGAAATTTGTTTTATAATTTAAAATTATGAAATGGAGCAGGAGCAAGATATTGGAGCGTTGTGGACTAAATACAGCCTAAGTCCTAGTCTAAGAAATGATGAATAATAGCTATGAATAGTGATTTCCCCCGGGAATGAATAGTGTTTCATGAATAGTAAAAATTTTGATAACGTCTCAAAGTCGCAAACTGACTTCAAAAACGATGAATAGTGAATTGATGAATAGTTAAATGATGAATAGTAACCCATGAATAGTAAATTTCAAAGTTTGAAAAATAAATGCTGACGTGAAAAGTTACGGGTTGCTACATGCTAAGTCGCATCCTACGCCTTTATGTATGCCGAAGGCATCTACTATGTATAAGCCATAACCTACGCCTTAGCCGAACGCATCTTCTGCGGCTAAGCCGCAGCAGATGCCTTCGGCGAAGCCGAAGGCTTCTGTGGCTTAGCCGCAGCCAACGCCTTCGGCCAAGCCGAAGGCGTCTTCTGCGCCTTCAATAAAGGCTTCTAATCTGTCTTTTTATTTCAATATCTTCAACTGCATGTATCTTTAAACTTTGAAAACCTAATTTCTAGTCACGTTTTTCTTCATAAAATCACGATAACTTCCATAAACATTCATTAATCAGTGTAAAATCATAATATCTTCAATATAATCTCTATAACCAGTACGCATCATTATTTAATCGTATATGATAATAACAGATTGTAAAATAGTTGTTTAATGTGTTTCAGTATACCTTAAATCGGTTTGTTGACCGTTGTTTTCTTCATCCTTTTCGCCGGAGATTTCATTTTTTCCGGTGGAGCAGTGAAATGTGTAGAGATCTGGCGTTTTTTAGGGTTAATTTTGATCGGTTTTTTTTTTTGTGTTTTTAGTGTTTGTTTGTGGAGAGAAATTATGAGACGAAATGTGCGGTTAGGTGGTTTGTGTTGTTGTTGTAAGTTTACAAAATTGCCCCTCCGTGTATTTTTTTAGTAGTAAGTGGTTGGATCTCAGCCATTGATCAAATTTAAATCAATGGATAGGATTTGTCCCTTGGTATGTGAGCTTTTTATTGTTTGTAGAATAACTCAACTCATATAAGAAAGTGTCAATAAATCTACTCAATGTATCAATCATCGATTAATATTTAATGTAATCGATTTACAGTTTCACTACAAAAAAATAGACTTATAGTGACAGCTTTATTAAAACACAAAGTGTCAATAAATCTACTCTTTTAGTGATATTTTTTAAATAGTACAGGTAAAAGCTTTAATTTTAAGATTCGGTGACACTTTTTATAAACAAAATGTTTCTTAAAAGGTAAAAAATGTATCATCTCACTATTTGTGTCACTATAAATAGGCATTTACCTACTTAACACATAAAAAGTTTAATGATCGACATTTCTTTTATATCTTTGACATTTATTTCAACTTATTTGACACTTTCTTTATGTGTCACTATGACATATTTTTTAATGTTTGATCTATTACTTTAATGTTATGAGTCATTCAATAAATTTTAGAAACAACGTATATTAAGATCAGCAACTATTTAATGTTACGAGTCATTCAATAAAAATTTTATATTTATACCACAAATCTATCACATATGTCCTGAGCAGGATTTGAACCGACAAATCTTTAGTTGATGAGCTTCTCACATAACATAAGGTAACATTGGAACACAAGCCATTTGGTAATAAGTTTATTAATGTGAAAGCCATTAAGGATCAACAATTCAGTAATAAACTTTATCGACCATATATTTTGATAATGAGAGGTTTGAAATTTTTTTATGATTTTAGTTTGAAATTGTATATTTTGCTTATCATTATTTTTTGTTCATACCTATGCCATCTCCATCGACCCCACCTTTCACTATCTATGCGTTTTTTATAGCAGCTACGAACAAAGTCATGGTTTTTATTACACAAGCGGGTATCATAATATATGGAAAGTCGTTGTTTAATCGTTTAGAAAATCAGAAGAAATCTATTTTATCTAATATAATAAGGTTTTGTACAAGTCCTATTAAGCATCCCGCATTAAAAATTCGTTTAATGCTCTGATGTGGAATTCCTTATTTAGCTTCAAAGTACAACACAAGCCCTGCACAACACTATTTGTGTAAAGTAGTAATTATGTTCATTATTTAGCTTCAAATGAACAATATGCTCCTTCCTCTCCTTCCTCTCCACGCAAATCAGTTTCAATTCCTCCCATTGACCTTCTTCTCCACGCAAATCTATTTGTGTAAAGTATTAATTATGTTCATTAAAAATCAGTTTCAATTCCAATACTCCAAATCTCCATTACACTCCTCTAATACAAGAAACTGTTTCCATAAATCAAAAAAAGTCATTTGATGATAATAATCAAAATAATCACTTCCTCCTTACGTTTCGGTTTCGGGTATGTTTGGCAAAACTAGCTGTAAGCTGTATACTGTAAGCTGTTAACTGTAAGTTGTAAGCTGTAAACTGCAAAGCTGTTAACATAAGATACAAGCTGTAACTTTTTTTCAATAAAAGTGTTTGGTAAGTTAGCTGTTAAATGTAATGATAAGATGTAAAATGACATAAAATGACATATTTATAATTGTTAACAAATATTTAGAGGGTATATCAGTAATTTAATGTTTTAACAGCTTCAAGATATTTAAAAAGCTTCATGAATCAGCTTTTCATTTAGGAGCTATTTGTTTGAAATAAAAGCTTGAAGTTAATGTATCCAAACGGAGCTATTTATTTTAGAGGAGATTATTTTTGTAATAAAAAGCTAACAGCTCCCCAAAAAGCTCCTACCAAACAGGCCCTTCATCTATTTTTGTTAGCCGATTGATAGAGATGTTGATTTTGTTATTTTTTAAATGTGTAAGTTATTTATTTTTTTATATTTTGTTTCAATTTCGTTTCGAATTGTTTGTTGCATATGTTCTTTTATGCTGATTAATTATAGTATGTTCATAAATTACTAAAGCCTTAAATAATTCGCATTATAATCAATTTTGTATGAAACCCTAACAATTTTAGTATTTGGGGAAAATTGTGAAAAATTGGGGAAAATGATTTTCGTATGCAATAATAATGAATTCGTGGTAAATTGGTGAAAAATGGGGAAAATGCTTATCATAATGTTATAAAATTGAATTTCGTATGTTTTAATGTTATAAAATTGATAATTGGGGAAAATGGTTATAAATATTAAAATAAATTTGTATGATGATCAGAACAATTAGGAGAATACTTTCCTAATTTATGTGTATTTAGACTTTCCTAAATGTAGTTACATTTCTGTCTATATAATGTATGTAAGTTGTATTTTCTTTACCACATTAGCCTTTCAAATTATCACTTTCAACAAGCATAACAGCCATGGCTACATATGTTGCAGGGTTTATCAAAGACTTATCGGCCGTTAAAGACAACATCAAACTGCGCGTGCGAATAGTAAGATCTTGGATGCAGGACGTTTATGGCAAACAAGGTTTGAAAAACATGGAATTAGTGATTATGGATGAGCAAGTAAGTTTATTATTATAACTTAAGATTAACAATTAATCCTACAACTCAGTTACTAAACTATTTGTTTTTTGTATTGGATTTGAACAGGGCACTAAGATGCAGGCTACAATGCGTATGGCATTGGTTAATGGCTTTAAGAACAAGGTTGAAGAAGGAACTGCTGTTACACTATCTCGATATAGTCTTGGGGAGATTCAGCCCAAGTATCGCATGGTCAACAAACCACTTCGTCTCAGTTTTTTGTCCAACACAATCATTGAACCGTGTCCTGATTTTACCGGTTCTGTTTATGGGTTTGATTTTAGAGCATTCAGAACAATAGCCGATCTGCAACAGGAAGAAGACGGCCAGTTTGGTAAGTAATATTTGTTCCTTTTTCTTATACTAGCCTCTATCTGTATAACCGCATCATTATATAAAAATTTACATATTGCTTTGTATTTATAATTATGTAGATGTAATTGGACATGTGGTTGCTTGTGACGATTTGGACAATTACGATAAGAATGGCAGATCAGGCAAAAAGAAGCCGTTGACCCTTGCTGATGCCGAGTTAGTACAACATCTTTGTAGTGTTTTTCTTATTGTTTAATTCTATTTTGGTGTTTTTCTTATTTTCAATGTATTTGCAGTGGTAACGAACTCAGATGCACTTTGTGGGGTGCATATGCACAGCAGTTTCAAGATTTTGTTGATGCCTGCCCCAACCGTGGTAAAATCATGTTAATTCTTCAATTTGGCATGATGAAGATCTGGGACGGTATATCTAATTCATTTTACATATGATATTGTCCTATATGTTAAGACTCCGTTAATCTTATTCAATATTGTTTACAAATAGGCAAAATGGGAGTTCAAAACGCCTATAATGGGACAAGGCTTTTCCTGTTCAACGGCAACGAATTCATTCCAAAAGAAGAATTTATGGATGTGGAGTTCTATAGGCTAAGGTCTGCTTACAATTTACCGGATTATACCGTCCTTTAAATCCTATACATTTGTTTTTATGTTAAAATAGTTAGTTATTTTGTTTTTTCAGATTGTTTGCTGATAAGGATCAATCAAAAAGTGATAATACGGCTTCCCGTATCTCAACTCAATCTAAACATTCAACTAGAGATGAATTCCTGAATAAGTTGCAGGTCAAAAACATTGTGGAACTTCTTGATGTGGATCAGGTTTCAGTTTCTATACCATCATCCTTTTATAAAATATACGAAATGCTATAATAAACTAAATATCGATTGACACCATTTTCAGGGTAAGGCAAGCGTAATTGTTGGAACAATAATTGCTATTCATGAGGAAGAGGGATGGTGGTACCTCGGTTGCCGGAAGTGTAATAAAAAGGTTGTTAAAGAAAGTCAGTATGTTGACCTTGAGACCGAAACCAAAAAGACGTTTGGATATCAAATACCTAATGAGTGGAGATGCACCAAATGTGATATGATCGTTACCGGCATCAAAACTGAGTAACTATTTTATCATCATCTCTTACTAAGTTGCCTGTAATAGTAATACGACAGATAGTTGGAACCATCGCCTTACTAATTTTGTGCATTTTTATTTTGTGTTCAGGTTTCGTCTTCAAATTAGAGTTCAAGATGAATCAGGAACGATATCGTTGTCGCTTTTTAATGATGAAGTGCAGGCAATGGTTGGTAGGTCTGCCTACCAGCTTTGTGACAAGTATGGATGCAAGGTAATTAAAAAGTTTGATAATATATTTAAATTAACAACGTTCTTGGTTAATACAAGATAATGATGCCCAAAATTATTGTGTTTTGTTCCATGTAGAATGCGGAAGATCAAATATTCCCAAAAGAGATCACCAACTTGGTTGGAAAGAAGTACGCTTTTAAAGTTGCCATCGACGAGCTCAATGCCAAAAAACTATTGCCTGTCTTCACTGTGCTCCGTCTTACGGACGATGCTGATATTTTTAACTCTGTTGTTGCCATTGCAACTCTGGTGAAGGTAATGATTTATGAGACATAAATTGCTATAACGCATACTCCATTATGATTGTTGTTCAGTCTTTAACAATTAACTATTAAACAGGATGCCGATGCGACAAGTTCTGCAGTGCCTCACATAACTCCGTTGGTATGTGCTTCGTATTTTTTAATAAATTCATTTTATAAGACTCAGTCATACCTAATATGTTTTGATGTTGTTTTCATATCCAGGATCTGGAATCTCAAACCGATGAAAATACTACGCCAGTTGGTAAACTAAATAGTTGCAAACGTGCATCCGATGTGGATCATGAGAGTGATGGTTCAAGCATGAAAAAACAGATTCTCGATATTAAGATTGAGAAAGAAGCTGTGGATCATGAAAGTGATGGTGCAAGCTTGAAAAAACAGATTCAAGATAGTCAGATTGAGAAAGAAGCTGCTAAGTGAAGATCGATTAGTCATAATAAATAAATGCAACTATTTTTCATTTACAGACATTTTTTTCAGACTGTTTTATTTTGACTATGTTTTTCTGCATATTTTGGACAATTACCTGCTACTATTTTAGACAATTTGGATTGTCTTTGCATATGGGGAGTCCCATTCATAATTTATGAACATTATCATTTTAAATTTTTATGTCTAATGGTTGGTAAATTCTGTATGTAACTTTTTAAAATGCAGGTAACACTTCTCTTTTATGTATACAATGCATGCTTTTCTTTTCTGCTATTCGTTTTGCAGATTTTTGTTAGGCATCATTTGTCGTGCAAGAATACTCAACACATTGAAGACGTACATCTCCTCAGTGCATAGCAACTTCTTCTATAAGTAGTTAGTTTTGTATAAATGTTGTTTGCAAACAACAATCATTACATTTACAATTTTGTAAGTAGATTGAAGTAGTTGGTGTACTTTTGTTATACTCATATTTAATTTAAATAAATCCTTTGTCATTTTCATCTCAATTGTTTAAAAAATCAACCTAAATCAATCAATAACCTAATAATTGACCATTTGAACTTTTAACTAATAAACTATGGTTATGATCAATTACTTTGAATACATGTAGAACAAATAATCACGTGATCATTGCTAACGTATCATAAACTTTTGCCTAAACATCATAACTATGTACTATTTGATATACTCGATTAGTGAAATCCCAAAATAGATTGATTCAAATCAGCCATCTTTAAGCATAAATAAAACAAACGCAATAATAGATTCACTACACTTAATTTCCCTAAAACATAGCCGATTATATACATGCAAATAGGTTTAGAGACTTTGCTACTCACTCAATATCGGTTATGACATTTGTTCCAACTGATCAAAAATATGTATGAAACAAAAAAGGAAAAAAAAATACCTGTTGATGTGACCGTTCCAAGTGATCAAGAAGATGAGATGGTTTTTAAGAGAGAGATGGAGTTATAGTTGGTTTGATCCGGCGCAAATAATGAATGAGTTAAGAGATAACATGGAAAGTATAACCGAGTATCAAATATGTAATCATTATCATTATAGATCTTATAACAAGCAATGTCATAAAATCATCTTTTTATTTAGTCTTTTAACATGTTCAAAAAACATATTATCTCTTTTTACAAATTTAAAAAAATATGTAAACCGTGTATATCTTTCATAACTTTTTCATTCAATATTTGACTAAAATACTTATAACAAAAATGCATGTTTTAGATAGTATCATTATATACATGTAAAACATTTGTTTCATATAATACATAACAAATTATGTGTAATCTACAAATAAAATACAATATTATATGAATCCATTCCTAATATATTGACCTTCATTTTCTATAAATCCAAACAAATATTCCTTGCACATTTGTCATAATATTATTTTTTTTTTTTGTCACAATATGGTTAAGAACAACGATTCACCAAATGTAGGTTTTTTTTTTTTTTTTTTTTTTTTTTTTTTTTTTTTTTTTTTTTTTTTTTTTGTTTTTAAATTCATTTTTAACAAGAATTTGTTATATAGATACGTGTATATATATATATATATATATATATATATATATATATATATATATATATATATATTGTGATTATGTTTCTGTCAATGTAGGCAAGCAAAAAACAAGAGAACGATAAGGCATCAAATTCTGGAGATGTGCCCGTGAAAGATATACCGGTGATTGAGATATCAGATGACGATGTGGTAAGATTTACACTTTTATATTGCACTGAAAATTTGTCATCATATATTTTTTTAGATAAATAATATACACTTTAATATAGATTTAATTTAAAAACAAATATTGTACAGGGTGAACCCGTCTCTAAAAAACGCGGAAGCTTGATGACAGATGAAAAAGTTGTTAATATTAGCTCTTCTGACGAGGTAAATGCATAAGCATTATAACCCAAAAAAAAAAAGTTTTTATGATGACATTCAAAATATACTACGACAAAGTATTGTTTTTGATCATTGCTATAGTTTGTTTTTTATTTTTGTTATTATTTTGTCTAAAGTGTGAATACGGAATAGATATTATTTTGTTATTATTAATGTTAATTTTGTCAATTTTTTTTACATAGGACCCGGATGAGGATGCGCCTCTCACTTTCCATCGCTCGAACAAGAAACCAAGGACGTCGTCATCCAATGCAAATCCGTTTAGTTTGATTGACGAAGAAACGGATGATGACATTGAAGTAGATAACGCTATTCACATTAGCGATACCGTGGAAGAAGGTACGGATGAGGAAGATGGGATTGGTTTAGAGGACCTTGAAAGTGACCAATCTTCGGATGAGACAGACGATGGAGATGACTTAGCCGACTTCATTAATGATTTTGATGCACCATCCGATGATGATACGGACGACGACAACGACGATTTTTGATAGTCAAAACATCGTAATTGTATGTCGTCATCCTTTTCTAAATAATGTCATCCTTTGGTATTCACTTTTACTATTTTTTATAATATTTATTTTTGTTTTTGGTTAATTTTTATTAGACATTTTTGGGATTTTATTCTTTTTAATTTAATTAAAATATTTGCATGAAAGTATATATGGATGTCATTCACTTTCTATACATGTTATCTTACTCACTTTTATAGTATAGATTTTATATATAAAACCATATTTAACATATTGCTTATAATCATGGACCATATGTGTAAATATTGGAACCAAAAAACCCATAAAATAAACCCTAATTCGTTTAACAACCACCTACACCTAAGTATATATATACTCATCATCTATGTATATCTTCTTATACCAACACATCCCACGTTTTATACATGGCATCATCAAACCATCAAAATATTCAAGATACAAGGACACATGCACATGACAATAACTCCAAATTCGCTGATCCAAAACACGACCCTAAACCAAACAGTCAACATGGAGATGAACCCATTAAACAAGCAAGTTCAAAAGTGGACGCAGCATTGAGGTTTCTTAAATCGGTCTTTGAAGACGGTGATTCTTCGACGAATAAAAAAGGTCATTTTTATATATTTGGTTTACTAAAGTTGAATACATATGTGTTTTGATACTAACTATATATTTCTCAATGTTTTTTTAATGTCATAGATGAACTTCATGTTAACATTCTGCTTGACTGGCTTAAACTCAATGTAGGTGATCATGATGAGTGTCAAAAGGTTTTAAAAGGTGTAAGCTCGAGACTTCTAAAGGCAGATGGATTGATCAACGAATTACGGGCAATGGGTCATGAGTTAACAGATGAATATGTTGTAGATTTAAGCTTCTTCAGTGAAGATTGAACTTCCAACATCTACGCATATGCTTCACCTCGCTTTTGTTAATCAATATATTTTCATAAAAAGTTGTCTATGTAGTAGTTTTATGTAATAGAATTACTCATAGGCTTCCTTTTAATAAATCTTGATTATTGAACGTTTGGATTATAAGATTTCAGTTACAATATTCAGTTGTGTTTATATTTTCGTCTTTAATGTCATTCAATGTGAGTTAATGTTATTAATACAAAATAAATTGTTTCAGTTATAAACATTTGTTATGCATCATTCATGCAGCTAATCAAATTGACTTTACAAAAATACTCATACCTATTTTGATTTTCAAAATCAATTACAAATCTTTTTATTCAATGTATCTTATTCTTGCAATTATAAAATACATATAAGTTCTTTTGTAATTAGAATTCGATTAACACAACTGAAAATCACACAATTCTAAATTACATGCTCTTCTAAAACTTGCAGCCTAACAATGGCAGAATACAAACAACCAGATATAAGGAAATGTAAAAATTTAAGTTTTTCCGGGCAAAACCCTCAACCTTCAAAACAGCAAAGCGTTCCTTTAACACATATACCGACGCCTCAAGATTCAAACCCATGAGCTCCATTGTCAGATCTACTCACACCACCTTCAAGCAAAAGAGTTTCTTTGGCCGAGCTTTTGACATGTAAGTTTGTGTATATATAAAAAACAACATAATATAACTTTGTTGTGTGGTCTATAATTTACTATGTTTTTATGCATTAGATGATCCACTAAAGGAAAACGTCCATTCATTTTCGTTATCAAATACATCTTGAACGCAGCCGTCAAATAATTCAGGTTTGAAACAATTTGATATTTTTTTTTTAATTTTTTTTTTATTATTTTTTTTTGACGTAGGTTTTGCTTTGTACATATTACAAAGTGCTAATACAAGTATCTGTGTATTCATAATTTTGGTTCGAATTGTAGGCTCATCTACGCATTTTACACACAAACAAAGAAGACCTTATAGTAGACTACCTCTTCAAGACGTTACTAACCGTGAGTTATTTCTTTACTGACTACATACAAAACTACTTTTTGCTCATCTTCTCATAGTTTATGTTACCTACTCAACCTATTCTAATTCGCCTATATTACTTATATGATTTCAGGATTAAATTTTGAAACCAGAAACAACGTATTGCCCTTAAATACTCACGTCCCGCTTGCAACTCAGTTATCACCGTTAACTCCAGTTGCAGCTACACATGTTAGGCGAACTACAACTTCAACTCTTCAATCACAATTAGGTTATATATCTATCCTTTTTAGTATTGTCCATGTACTTTTTACATACACTTTTGTATTGCCTTTTTAACAAATAAAGGATCCTAAGATCGTGTTGGAATAAATATATATTTCTGTTATAGATGTCATATACGTAATATTTGTAGCTTTTCCTGACTCCGATATGTTTTCCAACCTCAGAATCTCAAAAATCTGTTCTTTGCAACTCCATTGGCAATGCTAATCTTAGAGAAGGTACGTGTATTTCTATGCCAACAAGTGATCATCAAGCATCTACGGTGGCTTCAACACGAAAAAGACAAAATCCTTTCAACGCTTTTTCAAACGGTATTTTTAAAACTCTCCTTTTCGTTGTAAATTTTTGCATCAAATTTATTCTATATGTTTGTTAGTTAAAACTGTTGTTAAACGACCATATATGTCTAACAACCTGTGTTATCAATTTCGGTGGTATACCACTGGTATACCACCGAAATTTCGGATTTCGGAGGTCCACCGAAATACCAGTTGACTGAAATTTCAAAAAAAGTCAAACCGAAATTATCGGCGATATTGACCGAAATTTGACCGAAATTGACCGAAATTTTGACTTTTTTGAGCGAAATTTCAGTGGTATACCAGTTTTGTTTTTTTTTTTTTTTTTTTTACTTTTTTGGGCCAAACATAATAAAACAAACTTTTTAATATAGATATATTATATAAAATACATAAAATATTATATGCAAACTTCTATATATTAAAAAACTATAGATATATTATATAAAATATATAAAATATTAATATTTAAAATACCACCGAAATACCACCGAAATACCAAAAATTTCGTATCTCGGTCCTTGACCGAAACACCGAAATTTTTGTCCTTAACTACTTAGCTAACAACATCATTTACAAATAAATTCGGTAGGTCCTTTTTCACTTATGTCGAACCAACCACAAACAGTTATAACAAATCGTTCCTCTAACGCGTTCATCCTAACTCAACCTTCTGGAAACTCAACTGGTAAGCAACATATACTTGTGTGTTATAGTATAAACTTTGTAAAAATGATAGTATTTTCTAACATTGTTAATTAAAATATTTATAGCATCAACTACTCCACTTGCTTCGAGCACGAGTTACACTCTTAATCGTAGTAGAACTATGTGTGGTGGTTTGCAAACAAGTTGTGATCAAGTTACACCAGTTGGCACCACACTTAGACAACAATCTCCTTTGACTGACGTTTCAAATGGTAAGTTTTTGTATGTATAATATATTAAGAGAAACTTTGTTACATGTTGAATTTGTTTTTAATTATGGCCATGATGCTGTTTTCAGTATGTTTGCAAACACCATCTATTCGTCGTGCTAATCAATGCAACAACATAATATCAACGGCTGGTGTTACAACAACCACTCCTGCTGTAACAAGTGATCATAAAACATCTACGCTGGCTTCAACACGAAAAAGACAATATCCTTTGAACGCCTTTTCAAACGGTATTTTTAAAACTCTCCTTTTTGACCTAAATTTTTGCATCAAATTTATTCTATATGTTTGTTACTTAAAAATGTTGTTGCACGACCATATATGTCTAACAACATCATTTACAAATAAATTCGGTAGGTCCTTTTTCACTTATGTCGAACCAACCACAAACAGTTATAACAAATCGTTCCTCTAACGCGTTCATCCTAACTCAACCTTCTGGAAACTCAACTGGTAAGCAACATATACATGTGTGTTATATAGTATAAACTTTGTAAAAATGATACTATTTTCTAACATTGTTAATTAAAATATTTATAGCATCAACTACTCCACTTGCTTCGAGCACGAGTGACACTCTTAATCGTAGTAGAACCATGTGTGATGGTTTGCAAACAAGTTGTGGTCAAGTTACACCAGTTGGCACCACACATAGACAACAATCTCCTTTGACTGACGTTTCAAACGGTGAGTTTTTGTATGTGTAATATATTAAGAGAAACTTTGTTACATGTTGAATTTGGTTTTAATTATGGCCATGATGCTGTTTTCAGTTTGTTTGCAAACACCATCTATTAGTCGTGCTAATCAATGCAACAACATAATATCAACGCCTGGTGTTACAACAACCATTCCTGCTGTAACAACGAAAAAATCAACATATCAAGTAGGTGAATCATCAAGAAGAACAAAGAGGTCAGCTAAGAGACCAGCTTTACGGTCTCAAACGCCTGTTCGATTTAATCTTAATGTTGACGGTGGGCATGTCAGGAAAGAATATGACAAGTACGTTGGTGTATCTGAAGGTAATTCCTTTAACTCATATACCAACGCCTTATGCAAAAAAGTTAGTATGCAAATACACATTAACGGTTAGTAATAACATAATTGAATTTGCAGAGTACTTTGATCATGGAGACCCGACATTTGAGTGCACAGAATGTCATGCTTTGGTATGGGAGGCTGAAGCGAGAAAAGGAAACGCCAATCCAACAAACAAACCCTATAGTATATGCTGTGGCAAGGGAAAAGTGTTTGTAGAACAACCGCCGCCTGCTCCACAGCCGTTGCATGATTTGTTTTTTAATGACGATGCTAAGAGTAAAAATTTCAGAAATAATATAATAACATACAATAGCATGTTCGCATTCACTTCTATGGGTGGAAAGGTGGACACTAAAATCAACAACCAAGGCCGGGCTCCATACGTCTTCAGGCTGCATGGACAAACATACCATAGCATTGGTAGTTTGCTTCCGGAAGAAGGTGCTCCTCCTAAATTTGCACAATTGTATATATATGACACAACTAATGAAAATGAGAATCGAGCAAGAGCTTTAAGGTAACCACCGATTTTTTAATTTTTAATTTGTTCATACATATTGAGGAAAACGTGTTTTTTAATTTTCTTAAGTTATCTCTAATCATGTTAATCTTCTTATTTGCAGCAGTTCTTCATCGTCATCTGTTCATAGCCCTTCAGATGACCGTATTGATAGAAACATTATCGGTCAGGTAAGAGATGTTTTAGACTCATCCAGTGAATTGGTAAAAACATTTAGAAGAGTGCGTGACCGGTACAACGAAGACAACGAACAAAATATAAAAATAAAGCTCATTGAAAAGCGAGGCAAAGATGGACGGAATTATAATCTTCCAACATCAGACGAGGTTGCTGGTCTTATTGTAGGTGACTTCGATACATGTATAGAAGATAGAGATATTGTGATAGAAAAGTATCGTGAAGGTTTGCAACGTATCAATATTTTCCATCCTATGTACCTTCCTTTACAATACCCTTTGTTGATGCCACGGGCGCAAGATGGTTATTATTTGGGTATACCGCATAGAAAGAAACCTGGCACACGATCTGTTCGGTCTGACAAATCCGACCCTTCCGTCGATAAGATTGACAAAACAGTTAGTATGAGGGAGTGGTTTGCTTTTCAGATAATGGATCGTCCAAATCAAGAAAATTTGTTTACGCGAGGAGGTCGTTTGTTTCAGCAATTTCTTGTGGATGGTTACACTATGGTTGAGACGGAACGTTTGTTTTACCATCGATCAAAACAGACAAAACTTAGATGTGATACGTACTCAAACATCCGTCAGAGTATTGCTTCTGGTAATAACGACCCCACTACCCTTGGAAAGCCCGTCATATTGCCTTCTTCGTTTACCGGCGGACCAAGGTACATGAAACAAAATTATATGGATGCCATGGCGTTGTGTAGATGGTATGGCTGTCCCGATTTGTTTATTACCGTTACTTGCAATCCTAACTGGCCGAAGATTGCAAGATACATGCTAGAGCATAACCTTGCTGCTACAGATCGCCCTGATGTGCTTACAAGAGTTTTTAAGATGAAACTCGACCAGTTAATGATTGATTTGAAAGAGCTGCGTTTATTTGGACGCGTTAAAGCAGGTAATGTACATAAGTTGTTACTATATATTTAAATGTTTACCATAATGAATTTATTATTATGTCACCAATTTTATACATTTCTATTCTTTAAACTAAATGTTACAAAATTTTGCAGTTGTGTACACCGTTGAGTTCCAAAAGCGAGGACTTCCTCAAGCGCATGTTTGTTTGTTCTTGCACAAGGACGACAAGATTTCAAGCGCTGATCAGATTGATAAATACATTTCCGCCGATACCAAATAAAGACGAGGACCCGGATTTGTACAAGTTGGTTTCTGATTTTATGATGCATGGTCCTTGCGGTGAAGATGAACCAAAACAGGTTTGTATGGATGAGGGTCGATGTACGAAACACTTTCCTAAAAAATTCACACAATGCAGTTCCATTGACGCGGAGGGCTATCCCATGTATAGAAGACGGGATGACGGAAAGTATGTAGAAAAGAACGGTCATCAGTTGCATAACGGTTATGTTATTCCGTATAACGTTATGCTTCTCAAACGTTATCAATGCCACATTAATGTTGAGTGGTGTAACCAGACCGGTTCTATTAAATATTTGTTTAAGTATATAAACAAAGGTCCGGATAGAGTCTCGGCACAGTTGTATAAGCCGGGTACCACAGCAGAGGGTGAACAAGTTGATAAAGCTGTTGATGAGATTCAGGCGTACTTGGATTGTAGGTAAAATTTTGAACTCGAATCTGATGTCAACTTGGTTTATTTAAAATGAATATACAATGGTTTTAGGAATTCATAAATTGTTTCTAACATGTGACTGAGATTAAGTCGTTATTGGATTGTAGGTACCTATCTGCCTGCGAGGCGGCTTGGAGAATATTTTGTTTTGAGATTCATTATAGAACACCGAACGTTGAGAGGCTATCCTTTCATCTTGAAGGCGAGCAGCCAGTTATATATGATGAAAACACAGACCTTGAAGCTGTTGTTGAAAAGCCAACTGTTGGTATTTCTATGTTTGATGGTTGGATGAAAATGAATGAAGTCTATCCGCCAGGAAGGGAGTTAACTTATGCTGAGTTTCCTACAAAGTTTGTGTGGAATGCGCCAAAAAGAATTTGGACGCATAGAAAACAAGGTAAATCAATCGGAAGAATTCATAGTGTTCCTATAGGAACAGGAGATGCTTACTATTGTAGGATGCTGCTCAATAGTGCAAAAGGGTGTCGGACGCACGCCGATATTAGAAAGGTTAACGGTGTTGTTTATCCTACCTACAAAGACGCTTGCTACGCAGCTGGCCTTTTGGAGGATGATAAGGAGTATGTTGAAAGTATCAAAGACGCAGCCCATTGGGCGCCCGCTGAACATCTTCGTGAACTATTTGTCACATTGCTTTCTCAAAAGGAACTTACAACGCCTTTGACAGTTTGGCTGGAAACATGGCATTTGCTGGCAGAAGATGTTCAATACAAGAGAAGGCAGATTTTATGGATTCCAGGTAAAACTTTCAAACACGAATTGTTATTATGGTCTGTTAAAATTTTTTATCTTTTAAACTTACAATTCTTTGTTATGCAACAGTTATTATGGTCTGTTAACAAATTAACTATTAACATGTCATATTTGTATGGCCTATTATAACAAAATATTTTGCTTTGAAATAACAAGTCTTATTATTGTAGTTTAACTACCACATGTTTTCTTATGCAACAATTTTGTCACATCCTTTGTTTTTGTACGCTTATAAGGAATTAAGTATTAACATGTCATATTTTTTATGCAGATTTGATAGTTAGTGACGACGAAAAAAGAATATCGCTTTGTACTATATCGAAGAACTTTTGCGAGCAAGAGGAAGTAGTTTGAGGCGTTGGCCTGAGATGCCTTATCCGGATGACAGATACATAGATGAATTTGGAAACCGACTTATATATGATGAAACTGATTATAACCCGGCCGAAATGGAATCTGAATATCAGCGTTTGTACTCCTTATTGACAACGGAACAGAAGGGTGTATATGACACCATCGTGAACTCCGTTGATAATGGAACAGGGGGTATCTATTTCGTTTACGGTTACGGAGATACCGGTAAAACATTTTTATGGAAAACACTTGCAGCCGGCATAAGAAGAAAAGGTGATATCGTTTTGAACGTTGCATCAAGCGGTATTGCATCTTTGTTAATGTCGGGAGGACGAACAGCTCACTCCAGGTTTAAGATTCCAATAAACGTTGATGAGACATCTACTTGCTCAATAAGTGCTCAAAGTGACCTGGGAGCAAGGTTAAAAAAGTGCAAGCTTATTATTTGGGATGAAGCGCCGATGACAAATAAGCTTTGTTTTGAGGCCTTGGATCGGTCCTTGAGAGATATTCTTCGTGCGAACCGGTATGACCTTTGTGATAAGCCTTTTGGAAACATGATGATGGTGTTTGGGGGAGATTTTAGGCAGGTTCTTCCTGTCATTCCAAAAGGATCACGACAAGACATTGTTGGTTCTTCTTTGAAGCAATCATACCTATGGGATTACTGCAAAGTCCTTAAGCTAACCGCGAACATGAGGCTTACTGTCGGTTCACGCCCGGAAGATGTTAGTGAGATAAGAGAATTTGCAGAATGGATATTGAATGTGGGAGACGGCAAGCTTGGAGGACCAAACGAAGGAGAGGTTTCGATAGATGTGCCGGAAGAAATTCTAATAGATTCTGTTGATGATCCGATAGCATCTATTATTGAGTTTACTTATCCGAACATGTTGGATAACATACATGATCCGGCGTACTTCCAAGAAAAGGCAATTCTTGCTCTCACAAATGAGTTAGTCGACACTATAAATGAGCATTTGTTGGCCAAATTTCCAGGAGAAGAAATGGTATACTTAAGTTGCGACAACGTGGATAAAAGTGAGCGTGGTGCCGTCGTAGATCAGTCCGTTTTCTCGCCAGAATTTATAAATGGACTGAAATTCTCAGGTGTTCCAAACCACATGCTTGCTTTAAAAGTGGGAGTACCGATTATGTTGTTAAGAAATATAGACCAATCAAATGGTTTATGTAATGGGACACGATTGCAAGTACTTAAATTAACAAGAACCTCTATTCAAGCGCAAATCATTAATGGAACCAACTTTGGGAAAAAGGTCATTATACCAAGGTTGAGGATTACTCCGTCAGATAAGCGTTTGCCTCTTAAGATTGTCAGGAAACAATATCCGATATCAGTATCTTTTGCAATGACAATCAACAAAAGCCAAGGGCAATCGCTATCTAAAGTTGGTTTGTACTTGCCCCGTCCTGTTTTCACACATGGACAACTGTACGTTGCTGTTTCAAGAGTAAAAAGCAAGCAAGGTTTGAAGGTTGTAGTCTGTGATCAGGATGGTAATGTGTCCAAAACGACAACAAATGTCGTGTATAAAGAAGTACTTGAAGGTCTATGATTAAAACTATAAAAAGGTATGTAAAATACACAACTCCCTTTATCTTTCTCATATTCTCAATTGTTGACTTATTGTTTTTACTCACATCATATTTGGACTATTACATGTGCAGGCCATGGACATTGGGTTTCAGCATCGATAGACACTCATGCACACCTTTTGCTACTAAAGACAATCTGTTTTGGAGACCACCAAGCTTTGAGCCTTTGTTACTTTATTTGTAAGAAAAGGATTTGCTTATTGCATAATGGACGGATTGTCACATTTTTTATTTTATATGTTAAATAGAACATGCTTACGTTATCAAATTTCTTATCATCACATTTATCTACTTCTTTAAAATATTACCCGGCGTCAATGGGTCTCTAATCTAGTTTCCTATATATGGTCAAGTAAACGATGATGAAAGCTTATAGAAATTGTTTGAACTTGCACATGGCTATAAAACTGTTTGCACTTGCCGGCCATTAAATAAAGGAAATTTTTAAATTTTAAATATATTATTCAAACATAAAGATTCAAAATTTATTTTGGCTACTCAATAAACATGTTACTTTAACTCAATATATAACCTCATCACTATTTTTTTTTTTTTTTTTTTTTTTTTTTTTTTTTTTTTTGAATCATAACCTCATCACTATCTAATGCACATAGATTCTGCTTCGTTAAAGACCTCGCGTCATTGAAAAACAAATTAAGTTCATCATCCCTTACATTAGAATCGTAGAAACAACTTTTTTATTGATTCGCTGGAATCAAGTCGTATTTATTTCCAAGGAATACAATAGAAGTTGTATTCTCGGGTCGTTATCCCAAACGAAGGCGTGAATGGAATTTCGTGATCTCGATTCGTGCAACGTGTTTGAATGGTGAGAATAAAAGGATTTTGGTAATTATCACTACGGAAAGTAAATCAACACTAGAAATCAACAAATAAAGCATATAAAATGATAACGTAAAAAAAACAATTAAACTAAACCTTAGTTAAAACTAAAAACGAGAGTTTGAATAAAAAATAAACGTAAGTGCGCAAAATAAAAAGTGAAATTGAAACACTACTAATCCTACGGGCATGAAAACAATTTTCCTACATTCTAAATGATAAAAGAAAATTTTGAAAAAAAAGAATTATATATATTTTTTTTGACTTTTATTTAATTTAATATGAATTAAAAACTAAATTTAACTAATTAAATTATTAAAAATACCAAAACGTTTAAGAAAAATCTGGAAATTTTATCAAATATACTTTATAACAAACTAAAGCTGGGAAAAATAAAAAGACATAAACAGCTTATAGAAATAAACAGTAAATAAGCAATCAGTGTAATAAGCTTAAAATGAGAAAAACAAAGTTTAAATAAGTGAATTACAAAGATAAACTGATAAGAAGCCTTAGGGCAAGTGGTAAGTCTGTGGGTGTAAGAACCCAGCAACCCAGGTTCGAATCCCTCTTCTGTCCCTTTTTAAACTCTTTATTTTATTTTTTTTACTTTTCTTTTTTAAAAACTGCTAAAGCTAATAATTATAAGAAACTTTTGAAAAGGAAATACTTTTAAAACTTAGAAACAAGCTGAGAATCAGCTTATTTAAACAGTGGAGTTTTAAGACAAAATGAAATAAGTTTGAAAATGAATAAAAGAAAACTCTAAAAGCTAAAATTAAGCTAAAAGGGAATACTGAGTTGAACTAGGGTGCACTAGGGGAGTCCTAATAAGCTGTAGAGCAGGAATAAGCTACTTGGGAAAGCAATAAGCACTTAAACTAACTGAAAAAGCAAAATAGTCTGCTGAGATACTCTATGGTGCAGGGGAGAAAGAGCCTAATTCAAGCCTCTAAAAAGCTATCTAAATAAAGTCCTAAAATCCAGAGAAAAATAGTAGTGGCTAGGTAAGCTGGCCAACTAACACTATGCCAAAATGCAGCTTATGACAACTTAAAATGAGAGCACTAGAAAATCCCTAAGGTCTGCAAAAAGTATGAAAATACCAAAAAAAAGAACTGCTATGCTAGAATTCTTGCAGACTTATGCTAGGCTTAAAGGCATTCAATAAGGGACTTAGAATGATCTTAAGTGACCAAATGAATTCCAAAGATACCAAAAACAAGACCTTAAAAGAGCTAAATGCTCTAGAGAGCTTTATTGGACCAGTTCTTATACTATAAGCACACTAGGGTCTACAAAACTTAGAACTTCTAGAAAACAGATACAATGCTTCTACAAACAACTCCTAGACACTAAATTAATCAAGATCAAAACTAGGGAAAGTACAAATGAACAGTGGAAACTCCAAATTACCCGTTTGACTTATAAAGCCAAACAACCCTTAACTTTGACTGATTTGACATTTAAACTGGATTAAACCTAATTAAGCATGGATTACTGAAAACAGATGACACTAAATCTATAATTAAATTAACTAAGTAATAAAAACTGAATATGAAGCACAGAAATCAAGCAAATAAACATTTTGACTAACCTTGACTTTGTTTGACTTTTTGACTAATATGAAATTGAGACAGATATTAACCACCAATAAGCTCATAAAAGCTGTGTAAAGCTTATATAAGCTTATATAAACAGGAATGAGGGCTTTATAACAATTAAAGAGATTCAATTCGATCAACAGTAAACATGAAAATTTGGAAATTCATTAAACTTTTAAATTGGAACAATTCTGATAACGTTAAATACAAATGACCTTAAAGGAGCTAGAATTAAACTTGAGAACTGAAATTGAAATTGAAACTGAAATAACTCATAAAACTACTAGACTACTAAAGTTACACTACGAATGGTCTAAAACTGGGACAAGGAATCTCTGTGTGTCTTGAGGGCTTTTTATATCACCCAAAAGTTTATCTCAGCTCCACTGAACAAATCCCAATCGTCCATTTAGCCTCAATCCATCCCAACCGTTAGTCTCAAAAATGGAGGGAAAATAAGATAGTGGGATTTTAGTAGTACAGAGCACGTGGGAGGCTAGGGCACGTGAAGAGGGTACTAGTGGAGTAGCTAAGGAGGGGGGTTGGAGGCGTGTTTCAGAAAAGGGGTATGGGGGAGGGTTGCTTTTGTCAGAAGCCTTGGTATTGGTTTGTGGTATTGGCGGGATTGGGTGGTATTGAAGGAGGGGTTGACCGGGTCAACCTGGGGTATTAGCTAACTCAAAAAGAAAGGCCGGGTTGGTTATTTGTTGGGCTTGGGTTTAATTTGGGCTGGGTTGGTTATAGGGTAAAAGGGTTTAGGTGGGTTTAATTTTAGTTTAGGTTTAGGATTTGGTTTTAAGTTTAGGGACCACTATTGCCACATTCTGAAAATCCAGGGACCATTCTTGTAAAGTCTGAAAATTATCTCCAAGGACCAACTTTGACATCTTGATCATTTTCCAGGTCCAAACTCGTAATTTCCTTCCCCGTCCTCGGCTTTTCACGCTTTTCCAATCTTGTGCTTGGTTTTGTCTGTTTTTTCCCTGTTTTCAATCCTTTTGTACCTGAAACACATAAAAACACAAACCAAGAATATTTGCAGTATAATATTGTCTATTTGGGTGTTTTTGGTATTTTTATGGTCTAAAATGGGCATAAAATGATGAGTATTTACACACTCATCAATCCCCCACACTAAGCTATTGCTAGTCCCTAGCAATCCGATCATATGAAGTAATGAAAGGAATAAAGTATACCCCGTTTTGACTTTTTATTCAATGCAAGAAATTTAAACTAAAACAAAAATATATAACATGCTTGATTTTCAAAAATGGTATCATGGAACGGGATTCACACAAAATGGGTGTCTCCAGGGAATTGTAATCGTCATCCTCTTTTTATACTCCCAACTAAGCTTAAACTCAATGTGCAAATATTTTTGTAAAATGCTAACACTACTTATACTAATAATCTATGTAAGCCGAAACTTAACTTTTCACTCCCACAATTTATTCAAATTAGGTGACTGTGCTCATTTTCAAAATTTTGACCGCAAAAATCGACATTTATTATGGTTGTTACTTGTTTAAGTCAAATACTAATTTACCGGGAACCTCGAAAATCTAAGGATCGAAAAGGGCCTTTTCCATGTAGCGGCTTTCTTCTCGGCACATCCCAAACCAGTTGGTTTTAGGTGACCAGGCTTTTGACACCCCACAGAGAATAGTACCGGAATCAGCGGAATTTCGATTTCAAAGATTTTGGATATTCCCACTAAGCTAGTATTAAATACTTAAATAAATAACAACAAACGATCATTTAGAGATTAGAGACTCAAAGACGAGATCACTCCATGTAACGGCTTTCTTCTCGGCACATCCCAAACCAGTTGGTTTTTGGTGATCAGGCTTTTGACACATCACAGAGAATAATACCGGAGCTTTCAAGACCTTTGAAATCAACAATCTACTAAATTACCGTTTAACTTTTATACAAAATTGACGAATCCAAGTTCAACTTCCGATTCAAATTTAAGAGAAAGCAATTTTCCTATATTTATTAACAAATACATCTTTATTTTCACAACATCAAAACTTATTGCATTTTGCAATATCATTCCATTTTCTTATTTTTCTTTTTCATTTTTTCATTTTTTCATTTTTTTCATCATTTTTTTTAACTTATATATTTACGTATATGCTTTCTCCAAAATTAAAATAAAAGTTGAACTCGGGCTCTATATCAAAATTGTATAAAAATTTGTTTTGCATAACAACATGATTTTAAAGTTCAAACGTTTGAAAACAGCACGTATTTAATCATATTAGTTATCTTCTGGGAGGAAAAGCCATAGATTACTTGTATAAGCTCTAAAGAGAACCAACTACTCTACGCTTAGCATTTTCATTTGCACAAATCGTAAAACCTTAGTCTAAACGTTAAGGAAGCAGTCAGATTAATATTCTGGCAGAGTCGGGATTCCCTTTGTTCTAACCTAATCAAGACTAAACATTTTTATTTTATTGCAATTTCTTATCTAAAAATGAAAAAAATTTAAAATTTTGGCCAAAACGGGGGTACTAGGGCACTAGAAGGTACATATGTGACAAAATTCGCGAGGATTCCCCCCCCCCCCCCACACTTAGAATTGAATATTGCCCTCAATATTCAAAGTACCGGCTATTATGCCGACACTTAGAACGTAAAAAGGTAATACTAATAGCCAAGTGTGTGAAAGAAATCTCTATTTTCACAAAAGGATTAAAAAGATATCCCTAGATAATCGTTAGCAAAAGGATAGGATATTGGGCGGCTGGATCGAAAACAGGCGCGACGATCATCACAATCCAAGGGAAACCTGCAAACAAGGGCAAACAACACACAAACAAAGCACAGTAGAGGAATTCCCCCACACTTAGTGTTAGAAAATAGAGAGAAGTCAGAAACATGGGCGTTTACCCATGAAATGCTAATGTTTTTGTTAACCGAGTCACTAGCTTGACTCGACCCTGAATTCATTTGTTCATGGGGAAGAAACAATCTCCATCGGACTTTCATTCAATGTGTTTGGATAAACATTTGAATATAAGAAAGTTCCACACCGACGAGATACATCCGGCTCCAAAGAATGATACATGGAGATGCCGGGGTCAAAAACTTTGTCTTCACTCCCAAACGAGTGAAGAAGAAGAGAAGTCACATCATATGTGATGAAAGGGAAGAAGGTCATGATAACAATCATGATAAGCTCTTCATCATCAAAAGCAGATTTGTCCTGAAAGTTCTTTTGTTCAAGAAATGACTCGGGTGGGAGGGTCGGGATTAAATCATCAATAAGCAAATTCTCGTGATTGAGAATGCCTCCCCCCGGGTCACACAAAACATCTTTGTCTAGATCAAAGTAGAAGTGATCATACTCCGGCGGAGATATGATGGGAGTAAGTTCATTGGAGAACTCCTCATGATCAAGATCAAAGGTAAACGAATCATATTCTGGAAGAGAGAAATCAGCATGAGAAGTGGTACTGCCACTACTCGTCTCTTCCGTGAAATCAAAACTAAATGATTCGTAAGCAACCGGGAAAAAGTCACTATCCTCAACGGGGATAGGAGATGAGGTTGGATTTTCACAAAATGATTCGATCTTAGAAATGAGCACATTGATATTCAATAATTTATCACGAAGTAAATCGTCTTTGATTTCCAGAATATCAGTGTCAATTTCTTCATTGTCAAGTTCAAAATCCTTCACCTCCTCTAAGCTGACGAGCTCAGAATGGGGAGGTGATGACTCAACATAATCGATGTTCTCACAAGACAAAGAATCATCATCACTCGTAGTACAATCATCGTCAGAATCGGAAATACCCTCGGACTCACTTGGGATTGGGGCAAGGTCCTTAACACTAGACTTTATTACTTCGTCCGATTCCGTTTCTGGAATAGTGCTAAGACGCTTGTCCCCCATTATGAGAGAGTCAGCGGGCTCTTCAATTGGTAAGACGGGTGCGATTTCAGCTGCTTGTTCTTCGGAAAGTAATCCTCCAACACTCACTCTGGAAGCAAACTGTTTGCTTCGTGTAATGCGAACCGTGGACTTGTTCTCGATAATAGCTAGAATATCTTTCGGAGTTCAATACAAGATATTGCCACCGGCGGCTGCATTAAGCCAATCTTGATCGGTTTGCGTCAAAGCATTATAGAATATATCAACTTGTTGCAATTCCGAAAAACCATGAGGTGGTGATGCGTGGTTTTGCGACCTTACAACAGGTTTTACCTCTCGAGGGATCTCAAGAGGCTTGCAATCCCCACCAGGCAGTGTACCTGACCGATGTAGTATAGTGTAGTGGCAAGTACCGGGGGATTGATCGTTCTCTAGGGGAATAGTGGCGTTAGGATTGAAAAACTACTCTAATAGGTCTAAGGGTAAGGGAAGATTCTTTTTTGTATTTTTTATATTTTTTTTAAAAGCAAGTAAAATCTCGGGTTTGAAGGAGTGGGCGGAATTAGTTGCTAGTCAACTAACCCAAATAACTACAATTGCAAATAAAATAAAATAACTAAAAATAAAAAGGTTGTGGAACTTATATGGAGAGAAATGTGTTTACTTAGATTTCCTTACTCCTTAACTATCTTTTACCGGTTGATTAGTGTGTATTAATTGCGTAGATGACGGGTGTATTCCTTAATACCAATCGTGGGGTGGCGTACGTACTTCCCCAACTCTATAAGCTCCTAATTCACTCCTATGTCGAGCCGGCTAAGAAGCTCCTAACATGGGATCACTAGAATTCGCTCATGCATTAAATACAACCATAAAAACCTTAGTACGCATTGGTTCATGTTTCTTAAGACGTTCAAGCAAGTTACCGTATAGGAGGTTAGCCAGTTTTCTTAAGCCTAACATCGATAAACAATCATCCAATACAATTAATAACACACCAACAACCAATAATCAATAGTTAGGTTTCATTAGATCTAAGCAAACACAAGATAAATCTAGCCTAGCATGTTAAATAAAAGACAAGAACAAGATATAATCAAACAACACATAGACATATTGAATGATTAATTGATTACTTATCTTCAATTGAACATGGGAGATCCAAGGGTATAAAACCCTTAAAGTAGCAGAAAAATCGTCTTAGGGTTTCTCCTCACAAAGTTGCACACTAATGACTAAAAATTATGAGAATATATATAGAAAATCATATCTGATGGCGTCACGTTATAGAGCTGACGCCGTCACCTCGCCGCGGTTAGGGTTTCTTGATGGCCTTCTTGACGCCGTCCCCTTTTAATCATCCAAAATCCTCTCTGGCGCGTCAAGGGTTGACGGCGTCACAATGGTGCTTGACGCCGTCACAGGTACTTTTCCAGCCGATTTTGAAACTTTTTCGTTTTCTTCACTTTTATGCTCTAAAAACGTCCAAAATGCTTCCTTTTCCAGATTTCTTCTCCAAAGTACCTAAAATGACAAAAGGAACAATTTAGGGCAATATTTGATCAAATAAATACGATTTAGGGCTTAAATGACCCCCTAAAAGCGGTACACTTTTTGCTTCATTAAATACCCTTACACTTGAGATTTGCTTGTCCTCAAGCAAATGCGCTTTTATTATAATCAAAATACAAGTTAGGGGTCATTTAACGCTAATATAAAAGTAATTACAATGAATAGTCGTTCCACTTTAATCATAATAAGCACGGAGATTACAGACTAGCACCTCACAAGTAGTGTTTAGATACTCACATCTCTCAGGTGTCATAAAAGTATATCTCATAAATGAAAATGAATAATATCTCTCACTACCTGTCATAGCAAATAGATTACCATAGGCTTGGGAAAGGATAAAAAATCTCCTCCACTAGGCGTAAGCACCTAAGATAAACTATCAAAGAGGGCTTTTAAACGGGTTATAACGTTAGGTGTAGGGATATGATAAATACGGTTTTGTTGGATAAAGGATATTTTACTGGTGGCGAGTTAAAGATCTTGATTAATTACATGTACAATATGGCGTTGCTAAGCCAAGACTAGACTCGACTTAAGCTAATGAAAAAAAAATAACAAAAAGATAAAATAAACATAAAATGAAACGGGATGGTAGTCCGTATGTTTTTTCTACTTTTTTTTTCTTCTTTTTTTTTTTTTTTTTTTTTTTTTTTTTTTTTTTTTTTTTGCATACACTCTTGCCCTACCATCCAAAATAATACATCGTAGGGGGGTTGTATCCCCCTTACACTTGAACTTTTACATAACTTTACAATTAACTATTCTAATGACTCGAATTAAGATAATCGAAACACTTGGAGTACTTTTAAAATATTTAGCACATATAGGGGTAATAATGTTGTTCTTCCCCATTACTCCATTACACTAGTACTTTACCCATGAGTCCCAATCGTCCCAAAACAATATGTACAAGGATATGACTTGACTTAGCAACCATGTAATCAATTAGATAATTAACTTGGGGTTTAAACAAATGTTGTCACAATAATGCACTAAAAATGAGTGCATACAAGGTAGGCTAAGGCGATTTGGGTGTACATTTAAGTGGGGTGTAAACAAATTCTTCCTTTAAGTAAAATGCTTAAAGTTAGAAACGAAAAGATAGGCTCTGAGGGGTGTACTAGGGGTATCGTGTACTAAAAATGAGTACAACGCAAAGGGTGTGGGAGAATTACTTGACCAATGTAGCCAATGTAATTATAACAAAAACACAGGTGTAAAACAATGGGTTAATCCTAATGCCTCTTATCATGTAGTAAATCTAACTACACGAATGTAGTCTCACTTGTGGCCTCGGAATGGTCCTACCGCAAGTTCTAGAATCTAAGTGCTACCGGTACACACATCATAGCATAAATGCTTTTCCTACCAATTCTAGGGGCGAACCTCACATATTTGGGGGTGGAAAATTTTTTTAGTGGTACGGTTTTGTGCTAGTCATATAACTCCTATCCGTGAGACGCTCATTAAGATCAAAGTTTCACTCCTATATGTTGTAAAAAATTTTAAATTTGGCACTAAAATTGCCTTAACAGGTATTTCTCTCAGTTTTATTACACATCTACCATTAAACAAACGAAAAATCAAGTGTAATAGCATTCTCTAAGGTATCGTACTTTACCCCCCTTTACACTTAAGATGAACATTGTCCCCAATGTTCAAATAACAAGATGTAAAAGTAAATAAGGTAAAAGAATGAAATCAAATACTCCCCTGATTCGCTCGGTGGATAAAGAGGTAACATGGTTAGATCTTCTTCCAAGGTAATGTTGAAACTTCAAGATTAAAGCAGCGCCAAAAGCTAGATTCCACATACATCTCCTTGTCCAAAATAACCTGTTAAACCTGAGAAAACAAACACGAAAACCTGCATAACATCGGCGGGATAAATCTGTATAAGGATATAATGCTTGTGGAATGATTATTTTGCAGTTTCCTGGAGTTTATAAGTTAGAGATTTAATAAAGCATTTTATGATTCCGGAAGAAAAACAAAACTAAAAAAAAAAAAAAAAAAAAAAAAAAATTCCAGAAAACTGTTCCTGACGCCGTCAGAAGTGATCTGACAGATTTTCCATGTTAAGTTTCCGAAAAATTTCTGGAAAAAACTCAATCCTTATTTCCTAGAAATCCTGCAAAATATCATTATGACTCGATACAAGCATTTGACTCAAACAATTACTAATATGTATGTTAATTTAATATTGTTATGATTCATGTTCAATTGTTCTAATAAACCAATTTGGATTTCCCTTACACTTATCTTTTGAAAAATACCTTTATATGTAGTTAAGACGAAGTTAAAAACAAGATAAAGCATTTTCACAATTTAGTTTCGAACATGAATCAATAATAATAAAAATTAAACATACATACGGAAGCAAATAAAATCAAACAAACAAATAAATAAACACACAAAGCAAATAAAGCTTGGGTTGCCTCCCAAGAAGCGCTTTTCTTTATTAACGAGTCTTGTAGCTAGACTCAAAGTCACCGTACATTACGTGACTCCATCATTGGTCACGGTTTCTAGGCCATTCTCATATCCGGTTTTATATTCCGGTCCTAATTTCAAACAATCCTTGTAGAAACCGGATATCCTTTCCATAACATAATCTACTCCTTTACTTCTATCTCCATTATTCCTATAGTAGACTGCTTGCTTAAGCTCCTTCTCAACATTTGACAAGTGTTGGAATTGCTCTATCTTATATGGCATTTGGTAGTTTACCTCATCGGTCTCATCCTTAAATCTAACTATCCCTAAGAAAGGTTCATAAGTCATTCTAGAGACCTCAACAAATGGTTTTCCAAAAACTACTTGAGTTAAGCATGCATCGACTATTGGGCGGATATCTTCTACAATTACAAAGTCGGTGGCATAGGTGAAGTTTCCTACATAAACCGGTAATCCCTTAACTCTTCCCGTGAAGTTACTCATCCAACCCTTATCAGGGAGCATCCTATACCCAAGTTGATTTTTCGTTATCAAGTTGTAGTGGGCTCAAGTCATGATGTTCATGGGCGATCTAAGGTCGATGTAAGCTTTCCACACATGTAAATGTCCGATGTTGCATGGTATGTTGAGATTAGAAGGGTCGCCCATTTCTATAATTGGTCTACCTAGGAAGTACGGTGTCTCGGGGTCATCGAATAAGTCTGTATGATATGCGCGCTCTTCCTTAGTAGGTAGCCTATTGAAGTAGTCCTCATCATCATCTACTTTTTCAATCTCACTTTTCCTAACTTCTTTATCAACCTCGACTTTCTTAACCTCATCCTCAGGTTCACTATTATCCTCATTTCTATCAATTGGTTTAATAGTGACAATGTTGACGAAGTGGACATGTTTGGATGAAGAGGGGTCTTTTACTTGGGGTCCGCTATTTACGTTCCTAGCGTCCTTATGTGGAGGTGATAGCACTTGGTTATTGAGGGCTTTCAATAAGTTGTCAATTTTATTGGTCATCTCCGTTTGTTGTTGATTGAATTCGGATTCGAATCTAGCTATCCGAGCTTCTTGAGATGCCATAAATTTGGACATCAATCCTTCAAGATTATTGGTACTACCATAATTGTTGGAAGGATTGTTATTGAAAGTACGGTTTGGGGATGAACCGCTTGATTGGAAATGATTAGGTGGGTTGGAAGAATTGGTTTGTTGTGCGTTTTGGTTTTGTTTCCACCTAAGGTTTGGGTGATTTTTCCATGAGGGGTTGTATGAATCACCGTAGGGGTTTGGCTCGGGTTTGAAAGTGTACCACTTGTCTCCCGCTCCGTCGGTACGCGAGGATGCGTAGTCCGCAAAAGCTTGTTCGGGGAGTTCCACGCAATCACGAGTGTCGTGGGGACCACTACATAATTCACACGAAGAAGTGATTTTGTTCACTTGGCCTGAAGGTTTAGGAGCCTCGTAGGATTTCATAAGAAACTTGACTTGGTCTTCAAGTTCTATGATCCTACGGTCGGAAGTGCTTGAATTGTTCGAAGGCAAAGATATTGCCTTGACCGTTTTATTCAAATCACGGGGATCATTCCAACTTTCGTTGTCATAAAGAGCAAGATCTTCCAGGAGAGCCCATGATTGTTCCGCACTTAGATCACGTAGCTTACCACTGGCCGATTGGTCAATGGTTTGCCTCGTGGAGAGATTGATGTGGTCATAGAAGATTTGGACTTGGAGCCAAAGTTCTATGCCATGGTGAGGGACTTTTTGGAGTAAGTCCTTGAATCGAGTCCATGCCTCGTAGAGGGTTTCGCCTTGACGTTGTTGGAACATCAAGATATCATTCCTTAGCTTGGTAGTTCTTCCTGGTGGGAAAAACTGAGCGAGGAAACGAGTGGTGAGATCATCCCAAGAGGTGATGGATCCTGCGGGTAGACGCTCTAGCCATTGACTAGCTTGGTCCCGCAGAGAGAATTTGTAGCGACCAAGAATCGTCTTTTAATAACTTCTGGAGGTCTTGGATGATGAAAATAGAAGAGATTCATGTTAGTTTTAGTGAGAGAGTTTAGAGAGAAGGTGGAGTGAAACTTTGTTATTATTTCTGTGTTGAATGTTTCACACAGCCACACCCCACAAGATAAGACTTGTGGGGTATTTATATGCCTAACTTGACAACTATTAGAATATTACACAATAATTCCTTGCACTAAATGCAAACTAGTTGTCTACTTCCAATTCACGTAAATATCGTCCAGCTTCATTTCTAACAATCTCCCTCCAGCTGGAGATATACGTGAATTGGTTACAATGATTCCTAACAGTTACATAACAATGATAAAAGCAATGCTGAAGTAGAGCAGTTTCCTTTTGAGGATGTCTTCACAGCTCTTGATCTTCTCGTATCTTTCTCAGCTTGCTTGACTTACTTGCAGAATCACTGTAATGACCTAATTGGGTTATTACTCCCTCCCAATTAGTGAGACATTTTCTTTTACATGCTCCCTCCCAAATTGACAACCCGTTTGATATAGCTTTGATGCTTGTAGAAGAAGTTTCTCTGAAATCTTGCCAAATTGTCTTCAGTCTCTTGCACAGCGGAAAATGGATTATAGACTGATGACTTGTAACTTCTTCACAGGTTTGTTTGGGGAGCATCAAATCGACATCTTTAGCTCACTTAGAATGCTTTGAGTTCATCATAAACAGCCCCGATGTACACATTTCATACATTTCTCCCTCCAGGATGATGACGATCTTTCGGACTCATCCTACATATGTGTACATAGACATATCAACTAGAAGCAACATGCAAATCAATACCCATGAGTGGATGTCGATAACTATTCTCTCTACAATTCTATTTAGAACAATCTCTTCTCAAACCTCTTGTATCAAATCAACGGCTTTTTGTAGTGACTGCTGATGGATAAACCCACTATGACGAACTTGAGACTGAAGTAAAATAACCCAGACTTGTGACTTAAACTTGCACGATCGTGTGACTAAGAACCTATATTGAGCACTACAACGTAACTCCTTAAAGCATATAGGTCGTTTCATATACCCATCCATCCTTCCTCAACTGTATATGAACCTCTCTTGAATTATCCACATCTTTGTGTGACACTGAGTACTACAACGTATCTCCTTTAAGTGATAGTTAACTAGGTCTTCGTCCATCCTCCCCTTGACCTATGAAAACTAGATAACCCAAGACTTAATCACTATACTATAAATGCTCAAACAAGGATCTCGAAGAATCATGCATCCAACCAACCCCGATATCTTCAAGATACTAAGTACACGTACCCGTGATATTCCACTTCAACTTCAAATAAGTAATAATGAATCATCCTTGTAGTCACAGTTGATAATTTAGCCATTGTCATTTGATTGCGATTCTTGTTCAGGATCTTTTCGGCTATACGCGGTGATGTTGAAGGTGTAGGTCATAAATATTATTTGTGATTTTGGTGTGAAATATGCCATAAAATGACATTCTAATGATGCTGGGAAAATTTGAGTTTTACAATTTTTACGCCAAAAATTCCCCGAAAAATTTGAATTTTGGCCAAAAAATTTGAATTTTGGGCCAAAATTATCACTCTTGAACCAGAATTTGAATCTCGCGTAAAAATTGTCCGTTAAGTCTCCTGTAAAAATTAAATTTTACTCGGATTTTCCCGCCAAAGGTTGTCCGATATCTGGAATGTAGTGTCGTCTGATATCGCATTTGGTACAAAGTTGTCGGACAGAACTGAAGTCTGAACTGCGATAAGTCTGCTGAGTTGCAAATGCGATAAGCATATCTGAGATTCAAATGCGATAAAATATCTGAAGTGCGATAATGCATGAACTGCGATAAGTCCAGTTCAAATGCGATAGCTATCTGAGTTGCCAATTGCGATAGAGCAGTTCAGTTGCAATTGCGATAAAAAACGTGAATTGCGATAATTCGCAGTTTTTTCTTGAAATGAGATAAAACGCAACTTGCACCAACTTTCTCCCATTTTTTGACTTTTTGCAACTAGCCCATGCTACTCCATGCTTGTCAGTCTAATCTCTGCCAACTTTTCACTAACTTAACTAACTTTTATCAACTCAATAATTCACCTCTTTTACACTAAAATAATCATAAACAAATCCTTTACAAAATTTGTTATGATTCTATACGAACAAAGAAGGTAAAAACAAACCCAAATCCAAACCACAAGAACTAAATTCGAGTGAAAGGATACTCACAAGCTCATAACTCAGTCGCAAAACCACAAACCAACACAACCTTTGATCTTTATTTTGTGTACGAATCCAAGATAAACAACACAAACAGCCACGATTTTTGAAGAACAAAAACATGACAGTTTGGTATTTAAAGACCAAAGATCGAACACAAAAACATCAAAACTGCTACTGATGAACAGTAACGAGCAAGAACACACCAAAAAATCACATTATTACCTTAAAACACACCACGATTCGCCCCCGGTTAGCTCTTGATACCAATTGTAGCGACCAAGAATAGTCTTTTAATAACTTCTAGAGGTCTTGGATGATGAAAATAGAAGAGATTCATGTTAGTTTTAGTGAGAGAGTTTAGAGAGAAGGTGGAGTGAAACTTTGTTATTATTTCTGTGTTGAATGTTTCACACAGCCACACCCCACAAGATAAGACTTGTGGGGTATTTATATGCCTAACTTGACAACTATTAGAATATTACACAATATGTCCTTGCACTAAATGCAAACTAGTTGTCTACTTCCAATTCACGTAAATATCGTCCAGCTTCATTTCTAACAGAATTGAAAGAGACGCAGTCGGGTCGTCTCTCGAGTGGCAACATCAAGGTCTATGGAATCAACGATTTTGAGAAAGTCCTTGAGATGTTGATTAGGATCTTCGGAACGAAGTCCATGGAATGCGCATCCGCTTTGCACCAACCGGATGGTGTCGGATCGCAAGGGAGTGACATTGGCTCCTTGAGTGAGCTCATTGGTGTTTCGATAGCCATGGTGGCTAGGACGAGAGTAGTCTCCTAAGGTACGGGCTCTAGGAGGTGGGTGTTGTTGTGGTGGTGGGTTGTTGGGATCGAGGATATTACCACCTTCCATGATGTCGAATGGTAATGGTTACGAACAAAGAAACGAAGAAAAAAGATAGACTAAAGAAAACCTAGAAAAATAAAATAAAAATCTCACTGGAAAGGAATCTAGTGAGTAGACCTAATAAAATAAAAAGTCAACCTAAACAATAACTATTCCCCGGCAGCGGCGCCAAAAACTTGATGCGTGGTTTTGCGACCTTACAACAGGTTTTACCTCTCGAGGGATCTCAAGAGGCTTGCAATCCCCACCAGGCAGTGTACCTGACCGATGTAGTATAGTGTAGTGGCAAGTACTAGGGGATTGATCGTTCTCTAGGGGAATAGTGGCGTTAGGATTGAAAAACTACTCTAATAGGTCTAAGGGTGAGGGAAGATTCTTTTTTGTATTTTTTATATTTTTTTTAAAAGCAAGTAAAATCTCGGGTTTGAAGGAGTGTGCGGAATTAGTTGCTAGTCAACTAACCCAAATAAGTACAATTGCAAATAAAATAAAATAACTGAAAATAAAAAGGTTGTGGAACTTATATGGAGAGAAATGTGTTTACTTAGATTTCCTTACTCCCTAACTATCTTTTACCGGTTGATTAGTGTGTATTAATTGCGTGGATGACGGGTGTATTCCTTAATACCAATCGTGGGGTGGCGTACGTACTTCCCCAACTCTATAAGCTCCTACTTCACTCCTATGTCGAGCCGGCTAAGAAGCTCCTAACATGGGATCACTAGAATTCACTCATGCATTAAATACAACCATAAAAACCTTAGTACGCATTGGTTCATGTTTCTTAAGACGTTCAAGCAAGTTACCGTATAGGAGGTTAGCCAGTTTTCTTAAGCCTAACATCGATAAACAATCATCCAATACAATTAATAACACACCAACAACCAATAATCAATAGCTAGGTTTCATTAGATCTAAGAAAACACAAGATAAATCTAGCCTAGCATGTTAAATAAAAGACAAGAACAAGATATAATCAAACAACACATAGACATATTGAATGATTAATTGATTACTTATCTTCAATTGAACATGGGAGATCCAAGGGTATAAAACCCTTAAAAGTAGCAGAAAAATCGTCTTAGGGTTTCTCCTCACAAAGTTGCACACTAATGACTAAAAATTATGAGAATATATATAGAAAATCAGATCTGACGGCGTCACGTTATAGAGCTGACGCCGTCACCTCGCCGCGGTTAGGGTTTCTTGATGGCCTTCTTGACGCCGTCCCCTTTTAATCATCCAAAATCCTCTCTGGCGCGTCAAGGGTTGACGGCGTCACAATGGTGCTTGACGCCGTCATAGGTACTTTTCCAGCCGATTTTGAAACTTTGTCATTTTCTTCACTTTTATGCTCCAAAAACGTCCAAAATGCTTCCTTTTCCAGATTTCTTCTCCAAAGTACCTAAAATGACAAAAGGAACAATTTAGGGCAATATTTGATCAAATAAATACGATTTAGGGCTTAAATGACCCCTTAAAAGCGGTACACTTTTCGCTTCATCAGGTGGGCACTTATAAAGAAGATCTTTGAATCTCTCCGAAGCCTCGGCAAGAGTCTCATCAAAACATTGTTGAAAAGTCATGATTTCTTTTCTGAGCTCAAGTGTTTTAGAATGAGGATAAAATTTATTCAAGAACTTTGATACTCGATCATCCCAAGTGGTGATGGAATTAGGAGGTTCATAATCAAGCCAAGTTTCGGCAGCTCCTTTGAGAGAAAACGGAAACAAGATCAAATTCACCACGTCTTGAGCCACTTGATTGAATTTGAAAGTTCGAGTTATTTGAGAAAACTTTCTGATGTGTGAATAAGGATCATCATTTTCAAAACCATAGAAAGGATCTTTAGTTACGAAATTAATTAACTCGACTTCCAATTCAAACACATCCGCTAGAATGGCTGGCACAACGATAGCATTATCAATACATACGGTAGGAATTTGCATCAATTCCATCATAGTACGTGTGTCCGCCATAAGAATTAAACGATATAGAGGGATAAGAAGACAGAATCAAACAGATAGAGGATGAGAGATAAAGAATTAAACAGTTACGAGGATAAAGAAGATTATTTTTGGATTTTTATAATTTAGAATCATTTTGAAAAACACAAAGGAAAAAGGAAAAATAAATTTTGAAAAGAAAATCTTTTTGGGTTTTTTATAAGAAAATATTTACGAAGAAAACGAAAACTTCTCGAGAGAAGGGTCTTCAAAACACGCAACGATAAACGAGAATTAAAAATTCGCTTCAGCCCTCCCCGGCAGCGGTGCCAAAATTCGATTCACTGGAATCAAGTCGTATTTATTTCCAAGGAATACAATGGAAGTTGTATTCCCGGGTCGTTATCCCCAACGAAGGCTTGAATGGAATTTCGTGATCTCGATTCGTGCAACATGTTTGAATGGTGAGAATAAAAGGATTTTGGTAATTATCACTACGGAAAGTAAATCAACACTAGAAATCAACAAATAAAGCATATAAAATGATAACGTAAAAAAAAATTAAACTAAACCTTATTTAAAACTAAAAACGAGAGTTTGAATAAAAAATAAACGTAAGTGCGCAAAATAAAAAGTGAAATTGAAACACTACTAATCCTACGGGCATGAAAACAATTTTCCTACATTCTAAATGATAAAAGAAAATTTTGAAAAAAAAGAATTATATTTTTTTTTTACTTTTATTTAATTTAATATGAATTAAAAACTAAATTTAACTAATTAAATTATTAAAAATACCAAAACGTTTAAGAAAAATCTGGAAATTTTATCAAATATACTTTATAACAAACTAAAGCTGGGAAAAATAAAAAGACATAAACAGCTTATAGAAATAAACAGTAAATAAGCAATCAGTGTAATAAGCTTAAAATGAGAAAAACAAAGTTTAAATAAGTGAATTACAAAGATAAACTGATAAGAAGCCTTAGGGCAAGTGGTAAGTCTGTGGGTGTAAGAACACAGCAACCCAGGTTCGAATCCCTCTTCTGTCCCTTTTTAAACTCTTTACTTTTTTTTTACTTTTCTTTTTTAAAAACTGCTAAAGCTAATAATTATAAGAAACTTTTGAAAAGGAAATACTTTTAAAACTTAGAAACAAGCTGAGAATCAGCTTATTTAAACAGTGGAGTTTTAAGACAAAATGAAATAAGTTTGAAAATGAATAAAAGAAAACTGTAAAAGCTAAAATTAAGCTAAAAGGGAATACTGAGTTGAACTAGGGTGCACTAGGGGAGTCCTAATAAGCTGTAGAGCAGGAATAAGCTACTTGGGAAAGCAATAAGCACTTAAACTAACTGAAAAAGCAAAATAGTCTGCTGAGATACTCTATGGTGCAGGGGAGAAAGAGCCTAATTCAAGCCTCTAAAAAGCTATCTAAATAAAGTCCTAAAATCCAGAGAAAAATAGTAGTGGCTAGATAAGCTCGCCAACTAACACTATGCCAAAATGCAGCTTATGAAAACTTAAAATGAGAGCACTAGAAAATCCCTAAGGTCTGCAAAAAGTATGAAAATACCAAAAAAAAGAACTGCTATGCTAGAATTCTTGTAGACTTATGCTAGGCTTAAAGGCATTCAATAAGGGACTTAGAATGATCTTAAGTGACCAAATGAATTCCAAAGATACCAAAAACAAGACCTTAAAAGAGCTAAATGCTCTAGAGAGCTTTATTGGACCAGTTCTTATACTATAAGCACACTAGGGTCTGCAAAACTTAGAACTTCTAGAAAACAGATACAATGCTTCTACTAACAACTCCTAGACACTAAATTAATCAAGATCAAAACTAGGGAAAGTACAAATGAACAGTGGAAACTCCAAATTACCCGTTTGACTTATAAAGCCAAACAACCCTTAACTTTGACTGATTTGACATTTAAACTAGATTAAACCTAACTAAGCATGGATTACTGAAAACAGATGACACTAAATCTATAATTAAATTAACTAAGTAATAAAAACTGAATATGAAGCACAGAAATCAAGCAAATAAACATTTTGACTAACCTTGACTTTGTTTGACTTTTTGACTAATATGAAATTGAGACAGATATTAACCACCAATAAGCTCATAAAAGCTGTGTAAAGCTTATATAAGCTTATATAAACAGGAATGAGGGCTTTATAACAATTAAAGAGATTCAATTCGATCAACAGTAAACATGAAAATTTGGAAATTCATTAAACTTTTAAATTGGAACAATTCTGATAACATTAAATACAAATGACCTTAAAGGAGCTAGAATTAAACTTGAGAACTGAAATTGAAATTGAAACTGAAATAACTCATAAAACTACTAGACTACTAAAGTTACACTACGAATGGTCTAAAACTGGGACAAGGAATCTCTGTGTGTCTTGAGGGCTTTTTATATCACCCAAAAGCTTATCTCAGCTCCACTGAACAAATCCCAATCTTCCATTTAGCCTCAATCCATCCCAACCGTTAGTCTCAAAAATGGCGGGAAAATAAGATAGTGGGATTTTAGTAGTACAGAGCACGTGGGAGGCTAGGGCACGTGAAGAGGGTACTAGTGGAGTAGCTAAGGAGGGGGGTTGGAGGCGTGTTTCAGAAAAGGGGTATGGGGGAGGGTTGCTTTTTTCAGAAGCCTTGGTATTGGTTTGTGGTATTGGCGGGATTGGGTGGTATTGAAGGAGGGGTTGACCGGGTCAACCTGGGGTATTAGCTAACTCAAAAAGAAAGGCCGGGTTGGTTATTTGTTGGGCTTGGGTTTAATTTGGGCTGGGTTGGTTATAGGGTAAAAGGGTTTAGGTAGGTTTAATTTTAGTTTAGGTTTAGGATTTGGTTTTAAGTTTAGGGACCACTATTGCCACATTCTGAAAATCCAGGGACCATTCTTGTAAAGTCTGAAAATTATCTCCAAGGACCAACTTTGACATCTTGATCATTTTCCGGGTCCAAACTCGTAATTTCCTTCCCCGTCCTCGGCTTTCACGCTTTTCCAATCTTGTGCTCGGTTTTGTCTGTTTTTGCCCTGTTTTCAATCCTTTTATACCTGAAACACATAAAAACACAAACCAAGAATATTTGCAGTATAATATGGTCTATTTGGGTGTTTTTGGTATTTTTATGGTCTAAAATGGGCATAAAATGATGAGTATTTACACACTCATCATATATTCATAAACATATTTGAGGCACATTGAGATGATTTTAATGGTTGAAAAGGTATCTCCAATTATTGTGTATTTCAAACAAATATTCACGTCATTATGTTTGCAAATATATATATGTTTACAATTTATTTACGTACTATACGTTTTCTTAGGGCACTCCCAACAATAACTCAGCTTTAACACACTCACCTTTAACTCAGCTTTAACACACCCAACAATTACTCAGCTTTAACACACCTTAACTCACCTTTATATCAAATATTTTCAAATTCAACCCCTAACTTATAAATTACTTCATTTTTTAAAAACATAACATTCATTAAAAAACATAAAATTACATACTTAATAAAAAAAATTACAACGAAATTAAAAAAACATAACATTACATATAAATCACAATACGATACGAAATTTTATATAGATTTGTAATTGTCGATAAGATCCGACTTCTCCTCCCACTCTTGTAACACCTGCTCCCTAACCATCTTCAAGGCGACATGAAGTTGCAGATCTATTTCATCATTTCTTAATAGAGTTTCTAGACCGACCCTGATAGCTGGATGATCTTGAGGCAACTCACGCAACCTTTCTACCTCTGGAGCACGATTATGCATTTGTAGCATAATACGAGTTATCTCACCTAGCAAATTATTAATCAGTTTGAGTTCTTTTTCTTGTTCATTGCTTAATTGGGTGAGGATAGCCTTTTGCACCTCTGCTGGTTCGTTAGCCATAGTGTTTGTGTTAAAATTAGTGATACTTGCGAGAGAGTTTTATAAGAAGTAGTGTGTGAAAATGAAGTGTTATGAAAGTGGGTTTTATACTGGAAAGTAGTTGTCAAACTAGCCGTTGGAGGCTATTTTAAAATTCATATTCAAATTAAAAGTAACCGGGCGGGATATATTTATAATTTATAAATTCAATTCAAATTCAATTCAATTTAAAATTTATAAATGAAATGGGCGGGTTATATTTTGAATTCAAATTCAATTTATAAATTCAAAATGAAAGATTATTGGGCGGGATATATTTATATCCGCTTCAAATTCAAACTCATTTGAAAAAACGTGTGGATTTCTAGCCTATAAATACCCAGACTTCTCAAACAAATCTCACACACAAACACATTCAAACTGCTAAGATATTCAAGATCCAAACTTATCATTCCCCAAACTGCAAATGTCTTAATTTCCGTATCGTAGTTTCGTTTTAATTTCCGTATCGTAGTTTCATTTGTAGTTTGGTTTTAATTTCCGTATCGTAGTTTAATGTAATTTCTATTTGACGTTTAATGTATTTCTATTTGATGTTTAATGTATTTTAATTTCCTACTTTAGAAAACGTTACAAGTTTTTATAAAACATTACATAACATATCAAAGAGGGAAAAAAAAGACAAGTAAACAAAAAAAAAAAAACACTTTTGTATAAAACACAAGGGGCAAAAAAAAAAAAAAAAACATTTCTTATCAAACACAAGGGGCGAAAGTGATTTTTTTTTTTTTAAAAAAAAAAACCTACCCTTAACGCAGCGTTAAGGGGTTAACTCACACCCTTAACATTGCGTTAACGCAACATACTCACAACAGTTAACGTGCGTTTAATGCACTAAATTGCCCTTTAACGCAAGGTTTGCGTTATGCGTTGGGAGTGGTCTTATGCATATTATATACATTAGCCCAAGAACATACATGCACATACGTTTTGAGTAACACCATTTTCGTCTGCAAGACTGCAGACTATCTCCTAGCTACATCAAATAAATATGGTTGCAAATTTTTGGATGGGAGGCTCATGCATCTATCAAACCATAAGTCCATAAGGTTACTTTGCAGGATTTCTTTTAACAACACCTCTAACATTAAACCGTAATTATGATTCTATTTGGTTGATATTGTAGATCAATTTTGGTAACTTTATCATAGCACAATATCGATTTAGTATTAAACACATTATTCGATAAAATAACACGCATGTTGATTGAAACCGTAATGCTACTTTACGAGTATTTTAGTTTATCAGGTTGCCATTTTATTCACCGGTGTTTGTCCGCGGGCCTGTAAACTATCGCTTATACAAATGGCATCTATTGTACGTGTCCAACACGATTGTTCTTAGGTTTCGTTCCCGCTCTTGTTACGCAAGATATCAACAAGTACTTTTTAGCTATCCTTAAAAATATCCGTGAATTTTACAAGTCTTTTAACTAGCTTTTTATAAGACAGTCACCACAAAGAACACATGCGACACAAAATTAAAGTTGATATTTCTAAGTTGTTGGTAACTTATCTCTCTATGAACAATTGAATAACAATAATAATCATACTAATCTTTATTGCTATAAAACGTTGGTTTACAATTGTGTTTACATGGATATATATACTTTTCCAAACGGTACATACCAACCATTGTGACTCTTCATGAAAAGTCACACCCTTACATAAATAACTACTTATAACTAACATAACTACCATAACTACCATTCGGTTATTAACTTTATTATTGACATACTAGTCCCCTTGACATATTTGACTTTGATGGATTAGTAAATTAGTATCCAATACTCCCCCCTAATTTATTAATCCATGCCTTCGATATCTTCAAGCTCCATCATCTTTATCTTTGAACTTAGGCTTGTTTCCACTTCCTTTGTCTTGATCTTCAACACGAACTATGTTTTGAACTTCCTCCTTGATTTGACTTCTTTCTTCCTTGTCTTCAATCTCATCTCGATCATCTTTGTCACCTTTGTCACTATCTTCCTTCATTTGTATCATCTCCAATAATCTTGTTAGCTTTAAAGTTTTGTCATATGTGGGAATTGCAATAGCATTTAAAGTACAAGGACTAGTTTAGGCATTAGTACTAAGTTAGCTTTGTATTCTTGTAATAAATACCTTCCTCGTCACAACTAGGAAGGTGGGGATTCACTTGTTACTTTGGAGGTGTGTGTGTTTTCTTTACTTCTCTCTCTAGAAAACATACACACCTCCCCCAATCAATAAAGTTCTACCATGTTTAATCTTTAGATCGTGTTCCCACAACCTCCAAAACGTGAATCTTGGTCTCTACAATTGGTATCAAGAGCTAACCAGGTGGCTAATCTTGTGTTTTTAAAGTGATAAATGTGATTTATGTTGTGTTTTATCTCGGTTCTTCTTCATCAGCCGAGTTTTGAAGTTTTTGTGTTCGATTTATGTTCAAAAGAATCCAACTGTTGCGTTTTTGTATCATAAAAACGTGACTGTTGTGATCTTTCTTGGAATCGTTCACAAATTTTATGGTTCAAGGTTGTGTTTGTTAGTCCTAACGAGTTGGGTAGTGAAGATTTGATTGTTCTTCACTAAGAATCTTGGGTTCTAAAAGTTGAATTTTTGTTGTTCTAAGTTCTTAGATCGACAATAATTCAAGAAGAGTGTTCAAGATTTGTTTTGGATAATCATTGTACTTTTAGTTTGCGTATAATTCTTCCACAAGAATTATTGGTGAAATTTGGTGGCTCTTACAAGAGTTAGTAAGAAGTCACAGTGGGTAGTTAGCAAAAGTCCAAAGAGTTGGTAGAATCTGCCAGTTATCGCAATTCAGAAGAAGCAGCCATCTATCGGAATTCACGTGAGATATCGCAATCTTGTATAAGATTGCGATAGGGCATTTATCAAAATTGAAATCTGTCAATTTTATCGAAATTGAAATTTTTCAATTTTATCGCAATTCAAATTCCGACAATTTTATCGCAATTCAAATTCCGACAAAATTATCGAAATTGGATTTGGTGACTTTTATCGCAAGTCACGCAAGAGATGCTTATCGCAAATGGTTATCGGACAGACTATCCAATTCAGATATCGGACAGGTCTAACGTATCGCAATTGCAAAAAAAAAAAAAAAAAAAAAAAAATAATAATAATAATAATAATAATAATAATAATAATAATAATAATAATAATAATAATTCGGAGGAGAGACTTAACGGTCCATTTTTACGCGAGATTCAAATTCTGGTACAAGAGTGAAAATTTTGGCCTAAAATTCAAATTTTTTGACCAAAATTAGAATTTTTCGGGGAATTTTTGGCGTAAAAATTTCTTAAACTCAAATTTTTCCTGCATCATTAGAATGTCATTTTATGGCATATTTCACAACAAAATCACAAAGAAATTATCGGACTGCACCTTCAAAATCACCACGTATAGCCAAAAAGATCCTGATCAAGATTCACAATCAAATGACAATGGTTAAATTATCAGCTGTGACTACAAGGAGGATTCATTATTACTTATTTGAAGTTGAAGTGGGATATCACGGGTACGTGTACTTCGTATCTCAGAGTCTCGGAGTTGGTTGGATGCATGATTCTTCGAGATCCTTGTTTGCGCACTCATGGGAATAGTGATTAAGTCTTGGGTTATCTAGCTTTCATAGGTCAAGGGGTGGATGGACGAAGACCTAGTTAACTATCACTTAAAGGAGATACGTTGTAGTACTCAGTGTCACACAAAGATGTGGATAATTCAAGAGAGGTTCATATACAGTTAAGGAAGGATGGATGGGTATATGAAATGACCTATGCTTCGACGTCGTGTTAAGTGCTCAGTATAGGTTCTTAGTCATACAATAGTGCAAGTTTAAGTCACAAGTTTGGGTTATTCTACTTCAGTCTTAAGTTCGTCATAGTGAGTTTTCTCCATCAGTAGTCACTACAAAAAGCCGTTGTTTTTTATACAGGAGGTTAGATTGGGTTTATCTACATCTTCTCACGGATTACATGAACTGCTTCCAGTTCATACTTCACATGCACATAATATGCTGATTCCGATAAATCGTAACCAGCAGGGGAGAGAAATGTACAGGCTGATCTCTCATGGGAAAAATAACTAGGATGCATTTGGTGAGATGAAGATGTTGATACAGGGCAATCATCAGAGAGGTTGTCAGTTTGGGGGAGAGCACTAATTAGGGGAGAGCACTCAGGGCACTCTAAATTAAACCCTAATTAGATTTGCTCACATGGTTCGTCTACAAGTAAAGAAATGAAAGCTGAGAAGATTCTGCAAGCTGAACGAAGTAATGAAGTTTGAAGACTATTCTCTGTGCTTATGGTTTATATTTTACTTGTAGGGAACATTGTAAGAAATTCCCATATGACATCACTTTGGGGAGAGATTGTTAGCTTTAAAGTTTTGTCATATGTGGGAATTGCAATAACATTTAAAGTACAAGGACTAGTTTAGGCATTAGTACTAAGTTAGCTTTGTATTCTTGTAATAAATACCTTCCTAGTCACAACTAGGAAGGTGGGGATTCACTTGTTACTTTGGAGGTGTGTGTGTTTTCTTTACTTCTCTCTCTAGAAAACATACACACCTCCCCCAATCAATAAAGTTCTACCATGTTTAATCTTTAGATCGTGTTCCCCCAACCTCCAAAACGTGAATCTTGGTCTCTACAAATCTGTTTTTAGAACTTGTATCACGATCTTCTGGTTCAACTTTCTTGTTGCTTGATTTAATGTCTTTCTCAATCTGGTTCTCCTTCTGAAATCTTGATGGCGTCTCTCGATGTTTCTTGCATTCGCCCTTGTCAACTCTTGGTTCTTCTTCTAGGTGTTTCTTATTTGAAACAACTTCATGGTTCTCTCTCTCAAACTGTTCTCTTTCTGTCTTTAATTCTTTTATCTCTTTGCTTGCGCTATTTCCCAACTTTTTGATGTTCTCTACGTCTCTTTGCATTTGTTTCTCAAATGCCATTTCTCTATTTCTCATTTTCTTCTCAAACTCTTGTTTCTCCATTTCTAACTCTTGAAGCATTTCGAACTTCCAAAACTCTAATTTACTCTTCAAGTCAGTTTCTATCTCTTACCTTATGTCTTCTAACTTTTCTTTTGGAATTTCATCCTTTTCAATGACAATTCTATTTCTTTTCTTCTCTTCTTTTAAGCATGATATCTCTTTTTCATCTTTACTAGTAACCATCAATAGCGCTGGTTCATCATCTTCGAGCACAAGGTTTACCTTTTCTTCTCTACGGTTTGGTTTTGGACAATTTGCAGCAAAGTGTCCAAACTCTTGACAATTATAACATTGTATTTCTCTAAGATCTCTTCTTGGATAATTTTGATCTCTAGGGCTTCTCCCCCCTCTATTATAAATATCTTCATTCCTGTTATCTCTTACGAATCTTCCTTGGCCTCTTCCTCGTGTCTGATTACCACCTCCTCTTTTATAACTTACATAGTTGCGTTCATAATTTTTGTCATTCCCTTGACGTGTGAACAACAACTTCTCACTGTTATCTTCATCACTTCCTTTTCTAAACTTAAGCCTTTCTTCATAAGTCTTAAGTTTCCCGATAATTTCCTCCAACTTTACAGTCTTAAAATCAACAACCATTTCAATGGTTGCTACTACTGGTACAAACTTATCTGGCACTGCATTAAGTAATTTCCGTACTTTTGTTTGTTCATCAAACATCAATCCACATGTAGCGGCCTTTGTAATAATACTCATCAACTCCCCTTGATTCATCTTCTTTCATTACGAGTCTCTCAAATTCTGATTTCAATTGTTGCGAGTGTGCCTGTTGGACATCTTCTGTCCCAACGAATCTGGCCTTCAAAGAATCCCAAATTTCTTTTGCTGTTTCACATCCCGCAACTTGCATTTGCAAATCTTCTGGTAATCCTTGAAATAGATATGCTGATGCAGAACTATCCTTTTTTACATCAATCTCTTTTGATGTACTTGTTCCTTCTACTAAAGCCCATACTCCATTTGCCAATAGTATCTTCTTCATTCTTAATGCCCATAATGTATAGTTCGTATTGTTTAGAACGGGACATTGATATGATGATAATGATGAGGCGAAAATAATATTTTTGTTTCCGTTTTTATCTCCTGACATATCCTCTTTCCGAATGATCTTCACTTTTAGTTTCTACAAAAACCAATATAACTCTAACAATAGTCGAACTTAAATCTTTCTGTCTAATCCACAATAATTCTCAAATTCTAAACTTTTCTAATCTATTCTTCTAATAGATAAAATAACAAGTATTTAAAAGGTAATAATAAAACCTGTTACTTGGCTTCTTTTTTTTGTGGGCTCCTTCTTGCCCTTTGTTTTAATCCTAATAAAAACAGCTGCCCCTTTTTTCTTCTCCCTTCTGTACAAACACTTCAACCGCCCTTCTTTTTTCTTTCTTCTTTCTTCTGTTTTTTTTAATCGAACAGTGGTGGTGGTTATCGGTGCCTTCTCTTCTTCTCTGGTAATGATGGTTACTGTCTTCTTTTTCTTCTCCGGCAAACACACGGCGGCGGTTTCTCCTTCACACAACCGGTATGTTTTTCAATTTCTTTTTCTGATCTTCACTTAATTGGTTTTTATTCTTGATTGATTCCCTGAATCAATTTCTTCTTTGTCTCTCTTCTCTTATCTTGGAACAATTCCCTGAATCGGTTTTCTTCTTGATTGATTCCCTGAATCAATTTGTCTCTTTCTCTTTTCTGGAACGATTCCCTGAATCGTTAGTCTTTCTCTAAAACGATTCCCTGAATCGCTAGTCTTCTTCTCTGTTTCTGGTTCCCTGAACCTTTGGCTCTGATGCCACTGTTGGTAACTTATCTCTCTATGAACAATTGAATAACAATAATAATCATACTAATCTTTATTGCTATAAAACGTTGGTTTACAATTGTGTTTACATGGATATATATACTTTTCCAAACGGTACATACCAACCATTGTGACTCTTCATGAAAAGTCACACCCTTACATAAATAACTACCTATAACTACCATAACTAACATAACTACTGATGAGTGTCTTAATACTCATCATTTTATTCCCGTTTAAACTACAAAAATAGCCAAAAACACTTTGAAAAGTCACATAATGCTACAAATATCCATAGAATGTGTTTTTATATGATTCAGATACAAAAGGATTGAAAACAGATGAAAAACGAGCAAAGTTTGCATAATTGACAGTTTCAGTCCCTGAAGTTTCATAAATTGGGAGAATTAGTCCCTGAAGGTTTAATTTGGAAGATAAGTCAACATGAGTCCTTGGGAAATCAAATATGTTCACTATTAGTCCCTGGATGAAAGTTTTCAGAAATTACAAGATTGGTCCCTGCATTTTCAGGAAATTACAATTTGATCCTTGTGATTAAATCTTATAACCGGATCAAACTAATACCCTAAAACCCAATTCTATCCCACAACTAACCCAATCCAACCCTAACACTAAACCCAGCCAAATAACCCAACTTACCTATACCCAACCCAAACCCAAGGCCTGACCCGTTCACCCTTAGCTAACCACAGTCAAACGACAAGTTTGACTTGTCTTCTCCAAAACCATGTCCCGCTCAAAACCATACCACCTCACCTCTGCACTTCCCCATAAACCATCACCTCAACCCCCTCCTCCTGCTACACTCTTCCTAACAATCCAAATAAGCATTTAATGCATCCCCACAAGTTACCAGTTGCAATTTTACCCACTACTACCGGTTTTCCCGCCAAAAATCCAAATGGACGATTAGGATTGATTCTAGTAAAAGGAGTGGTGGGATTTGATCAGAAGGTTGAGTGGAGTCTTTTGGGATATCTATTTAAAGAGAAGAAGCCACAGAGTTCAAGGGGTCACCAGTTTTAGACCATTTTGTAGCGTAAAATTTATTTAATGTCTGTTCCAGTTTAAATTTCAGTTCAAGTTGTATTTTAAAGCTCTCAGTAATCAATTCAAGTCTCCTTTTAGTTAATTGTTCTATTTTGATTCAGTTTTGTTCTCAGTTTGTAGTTTTATAAAAGTTCAAGTTTTCCTGTGATTCGTATTAAGTTTGTATAAGCTGTTAAGAATCATTCACAACTTCCATACCATTTGTATAAGTTTATGCAAGCTTTTTATAGCTTTCTGTAAGCTTGTACTCAGTTTAGTACTATTAATTTTGAAAAGTCAAATAAAGTCAAAGAAGCTCAAAAATAAGCTATTTGGTGGGATAAGCAGTTTAGGAATGAGCTGAATGGGTTTTTAGCTTGGTGTTGACAAACCAGGTTTAAAGTTCTGATCAGTTCCTTTACTTCATTGCTTCAAATAGTTGTAAGCCATTTCCTGTTTTTGCATTAATTTCCAAGTTCACTGTACAAATGCTAATTTTTAGCTTATGGTAATTATTTTCTGCCTACTATTAGTTTATTAGTGTATTTCTTCTGTTTTCTCTGATTTAAATATCCCTGTCTTTATTTTGCTTAAAAACAGTCAAAATAAGCCAAAATAGCTTAATTTGAGTACTGCTTATTACATAGCTTAATTCTATTAGAATTTTGCTTTTTAGTGTTTCCCATAGCTAGTTGTTAATCTGTCCTTCATAGTTTAGCTTAAAATTGCCTGTTTCTCTTTAAAAATCCAAATCAGCCCTCTAAAAGAGGTGTTTGGTTTAAGCTTATTCTAGGGTCTAAATCCACTGTACTGTTCATTTGCAATTTCCTAAGTTTTGATTGTGCTTAATACAGGATAGATCAGCTGTATTTGATAAGTGTTAAGATGTTTTGAGTGGTTTTGAGGTTTGTAGTCTATGAGTGAAAATCTATTACCCCTACTGCCTCAGTAAGCTTCTAATAAGCTATAGCTTATTTTGTGAGTGTTTCTTGGCTTTTTCATGTTCCATTTAGTATATTAAGTGCAATTCCAATTTTTGGTTCAGTGTCATTAAGGATTGAATGAGTTGAGTCCATCCTGCTGCATCAGTACTTACCTATGTTTTCTCAGTTTTTTCCTTGCTTGTTTATCTGCTTATTCACTTAAGCCCACTGCCTGAATTTTGGTTTACTTATTGTTCATAGTATAGGCTTTTAGTTTCTGTGCCTGGATTCCATTTCTGAGCTTATTATATAGCTTAAATTAGGTCTGCATTTTCCCCCCAAAATTCACTGTTATGATCCTGATCAGATCAGGTTTCCTGTCACATCTGATCTAGGGCCAAATTGGACTTCAATTGGGGTGTTAGATTTGGGGCTTTTGGTGTTTTTGAATAGCTTATAGTACAGGGTAGCTTTTGCCCCCATAATATTCTACTTATCAGCTTATTTAAGTGCCTAAAACTACTCTGCAAGTTGGGGTGTTCAGCTGTCATTTCTGACAAAAAATTGATTGTTGACCAAACTGCTTATTGGCTTATTCATAGTGCTTATCTATGCTTAATTAGTTGTTTTATGTTTTAATAAAGTTGTTTAAACTATTTTTGAGCTTCTGGTAATTTTTCTAGCTTTTTAGCTTATTTTTGGGCTTATTTGCAAACTGCTTATTAGCCCAAATCAGCTTATTAGGTTTAGATAAGCTCTACTTTTATTTTTCCTAATTTTCAAATATTATTTTAGACTTAACCTGAATTTTTCAGATTTTTCCTAAATCTGTTTACTATTTTTAATCCTTTTAATTAGTTTTAATAGTTTTTAATTCATAATAAAAAATATATAAATCAGAAAAATATAAATCTTTTTTCTAAAATTTTATTTTATTATTTAGTATTTAAGAAAAATAATTTTGTATTTGTAGGATTAGTTTTCTAATATTTCAGTTTTTAGTCCCGTTTTAGATTTCCCGTTTTGCGTTTTTTTAAATAAAATTTGTTAATCTTTATTTTCTTTTGTATATTTTTTTTCATATATCAATTAGAATAATTATAAATCAAAAATTCCATATCACCAGTCACTTTAATCCAAAACTTTCAACGATTGCCCATTCACACCTCGTTGGGAAACGACCCGGGTAATCACTTACCTGGTTTCACACTACACACAAACGTGAGTTTTTGCAAGTTAGCCTTTTTCCTAAAAGGTTGGGTTGTTCTTATTCACGCGTATCCGTCTGCATAATATTTATATATACGTTTTAGCACGGATCAAATTTTGGCGCCGCTGCCGGTGCCGGGGAGGTTGTGTTGCGACAATATTGTTTAAAGTTTAAGCGATTAGTGATTTGAGATCCTTCCTTGTGAAGTTCCTATTTCCCATAAACCATATAAAATACAAAAATATTTTCCTTTTCTTTTATATATATAATATCATATAAAAAACAAAAACCCAAAAACATTTTCTGTTTTATTGTAAAATAAAAGATAAAAGCAAAATTAATATAATATTCATCAACTTGGGTATTATCATAATAAGTTCCCAAACCAAAGATAAAAACTTGCCTTTGTGTCGCTTGCGAATTCGGCTCACCTTTGATTGATAAACAAACTATAACGGAGGTTTAAGGATAGTTTGACATTAAATTGTCGAACTGAAAGAAGCGGGTTTTTAAGGAGCATTTATTGCCCACCTTTGCTTCTCCGACACTCTGTGCGTTTTTCAGTCAGAGAGTTACCGTACGCTTGTTGATTTAAGGTTTAAGTTCCATGTGTTTTGCTTCGATCTTGATTTAAGTGAATATTTTTTCCAAAACCCAAAAAAAAAAAAAAAAAAAAAAAAAAAAAAAAAAAAAAATGATTGAAAAACCAAAAACCCAAAAATATTCATCTTTACCCTCTTACCCTTTTTGATTCTTTATCCCTTTACCCTCTATCCATTTGATTCTAAACTTCTTATACCTTTCTTCTATGGCGTCTCTCGGTTACAAATGTTTTGATTGTAAAAGCCCGTTGATTGACAGCCTTCGTTGTTCCAAGTGTAAGTGTGAGCGGTTTGGAAATCATGCACCAAAAGGATCTTGTTATTGGTGTGAAGTAGCCCTCGAAAGAGAGCTTAATTCCATCGATAATACTCAAAGTTCTTCCGACTACCCTTCACAGCCCGAGATACATGCTATTAATGGCAAACCGTCTAGAATCGATCCTAACCTTTCACGATTTACGGTTAAAAGTTTGTCAAGCAAACGTACTGAGCTTAAAGCGGTGACTAAAAGGAACAACTTGCCTAATCTTCACGTTTATCAAGAACAAGAACCAGAGACCATAACGGAAGTGGTAGAAATTCCTAGCTCTCAGAGCACACCACTTGCCCCACCTCTGGATTCTTTTTCCAAACACCCTCCACAACCCCAGCCATCTTCACTCTATCTGCCAAATTGCCTTATTTGTAGAAATCCGTTGGGGGATAAATCACTTTGTGAACGATGCTTTTGCAAAGGATGTGGGTATATTCATGGACTTTGCACGTGTTGCACTTCTGAAATCAAAAATACGCTTACAAATTTCCAAAACGATTTCAGCTCCCCTCCTCAAAATTCATTTTGGCAAGAACCGTGCTATCAAAACTGCGATGACACATCATTTCAAAATATGCCAAATGATCTTTGTGAGTATTGTGGAGGTCCTCACCAAAGTTTTGAGTGTCAAACAAATAACATGCTTGACTATGAGCATGTTTCTTGTAACAGTCAAAATCTTGGTTATGACCAATATCCATGTACTTCCATGAATCAGTCACAACAGTTTTACTGTTGTGAATTCTATGGAGGTCCGCATTATGAATCTGATTGTCAAACGAGGACCCCGCTTGTCTATGAGCATGGCCCTTGTTACAATTATGATCATTCTTATCACGACCAGCCTCCACAGCATCAAACGATTCAAACTCAGCCTCAGCTACCTCTTGAAGAATCTTTCGAAGATGTACTCCAAAAACTTCAAAATGTGATGGATACACTTAATGATTCGGCTATTAAAAATGCCCAAGAAAATCCTCATGAGAAATCCATGGAAGAATTGTTAGCTGAAGAGCAGGCTGCTAAAATAAATTCCCAAGATGCCTTTGAAAAATCTGTTAGGGAAACAGTTGCAAAAGAAAAAGCAGCCAAATCTAGCTCTCGATTCTGTTTCATTCCTGATGACAGTGATGATGAAGATATCTTTGATGATGATTCATCAAGTTCATCAGTTGAGACTCCTTCCATGAATTTTCAGGGAGAAAAGAGCATGATGGAATTACTAGCAGAAGAACAAATGGAATTTGTAAAACCCATGTATGCTAGTCTTTCTCAACTCCCTCAGTCTGCTGTTATCACACCCGAAGTTCCCACTAATTCTCTTATTATGGGGGACGAGCATCTTGACACTATTCCTGAAAAGGAATCGGACGAATTCATAAATTCTAGTGTTGAGAACCTTGTCCCAATCGCAAGTGAGTCACGGGGAATTTTTGATCATATGTGTGATATCCCTCCTCTTCTTGTTTTTCAAAAGATCATGTTGAGATGTTCTCCGATTCCACTAATGATGATACTTTATCATGTGGAGACATCATTTATATGGAGGAATTACCTTCTGAGCTTGTCAGCTTAGAAGAAGAGAATGATGAAGAAATAATCAAAGACGAAACTCTTCGTGAAACATTATTAAATGTTAATCTTCTCATTTCTAAAATCGAGGCTTTCAATGAAAAATCCATTTCATCTCCTATCCCCATAGAAGAAGAGAATGATGAAGAAATAATCAAAGACGAAACTCTTCGTGAAACATTATTAAATGTTAATCTTCTCATTTCTAAAATCGAGGCTTTCAATGAAAAATCCATTTCATCTCCTATCCCCATAAAGGATAGTGACCTGTTTTCCGATGACTCTAAACCGGAATTTGAAGCCTTCCATTTTGATCATATGGGGGAGAAGATTAGTGGCAGTGCCACTTCTCATTCTCATATTTCTCTCCCCGAATATGAATCATTTGCCTTCGAGGAGTTCTTCGATGAACTCACTCATATCATATCTCCGCCGGAGTATGATAACTTCTACTTTGATCTTGACAAAGATTATCTTTATGTCCCGGAGGGAAATTTTCTCAACACTGAGAATTTGCTTGATATCAAAATCCCATCCCTCCCACCCAGAATATGTCTTGATCAACCAAGCTTAAATGATGAGATTCATGATGTGGAAATCATGAATTCTCCTTTTGAGGATGAACATCTTGTCATGATTTTTATCATGACTTTCTTTCTTTTCTTCACCTACACGGTGACATCTCCTGTTCTTCACTCTTTCGGGAGTGAGGATACTATCTTTGACCCCGGCATTTCCATTTACCATTCTTTGTGAGCCGGGCATGTATCTCATCGGAGTGGATCTTTCAAGTACTTCAATGTTTATCCAAACACATTGAATGAAAGTCCGATGGAGATTGTTTCTTCCACATGCTTCCCCAAGAACAAACGAATGCGGGGTCGAGTCAAGCTAAGTGACTCGGTGAACAAAAATATTAGCACACCATATGGGTTTTCACCCATATTTCTGTCTTCTTTCTCTTTTCTAACACCTAAGTGTGGGGGAGTTGCCCCTGCTGATATATATATATATTAAAAAAAATGATAATAATAATTGTTGTGTTGCCACTCTTGGCTAGTAGTATTACCTTTTTACGTTCTAAGTGTTGGCATAATAGCCGGTGCTTTGAATATTGAGGGCAATATTCAATTCTAAGTGTGGGGGGGAATTCTCTCGAATTTTGTCACATTGTACTTTTTAGTGCCCTAATTCCCCCGTTTTGGCAAAAATTTTAAAATTTTTTCATTTGGTGGAAGTGCTTTGCACTAACACAACAAATGGTTATCAGTCCACCATGTCTAACCCACATAAGGACTGGCTAATCCGAGAGCAAACGGCTCTTGGTAAAGATATCTCAAATCCGTTTATGGCTTACAATTTGCCAAAAATTGTATGGTATTCAACTCCCCATATCTTTATAAGTGAAGAGTTGGCTAGTCCAGAAGCAAACGGCTTTTAGTAAAGACAAATCAAATCCGTTGACAGCTGATGGTTTGCTCAAAATCATTTGGTTATTAATGAACCAAAGTATCATACTAAAACATTGGCTACTCCAGAAGTAATGGCTTTTGGTAAAGAGACATAAAATCCATTAAATTTTCATAAAAGATTGCTAGGGACTAGCAATAGTTTAGTGTGGGGGATTGATGAGTGTCTAAATACTCATCATTTTATTCCCGTTTAAACTACAAAAACAGCCAAAAACACTTTGAAAAGTCACATAATGCTACAAATATCCATAGAATGTGTTTTTATATGATTCAGATACAAAAGGATTGAAAACAGATGAAAAACGAGCAAAGTTTGCATAATTAACAGTTTCAGTCCCTGAAGTTCCATAAATTGGCAGAATTAGTCCCTGAAGGTTTAATTTGGAAGATAAGTCAACATGAGTCCTTGGGAAATCAAATATGTTCACTATTAGTCCCTGGATGAAAGTTTTCAGAAATTACAAGATTGGTCCCTGCATTTTCAGGAAATTACAATTTGGTCCTTGTGATTAAATCTTATAACCGGATCAAACTAATACCCTAAAACCCAATTCTATCCCATAACTAACCCAATCCAACCCTAATACTAAACCCAGCCAAATAACCCAACTTACCTATACCTAACCCAATCCCAAGGCCTGACCCGTTCACCCTTAGCTAACCACAGTCAAATGACAAGTTTGACTTGTCTTCTCCAAAACCATGTCCCGCTCAAAACCATACCACCTCACCTCTGCACTTCCCCATAAACCATCACCTCAACCCCCTCCTCCTGCTACACTCTTCCTAACAATCCAAATAAGCATTTAATGCATCCCCACAAGTTACCAGTTGCAATTTTACCCATTATGTTGACGTTTTCTAGTACCATTTTCAGGTGATCGTTATTAAGGTATTTGAAGGCACTTACATTGGAGTCAGAATATTTGTTATCGTGCTACCATGTTTTCAAGACAATATGATTTCAAAAGAGACACGTTTTATTTTCAAATGTTAGACATGAATGTTTTGTAAAGTTGTAAACTATTGTTGTAATGAATGTAAGGTGTGAAAATATAATGTTATGCTTGTGCCTTCTCAGTTACACCTCGTGTTTCCGCCATTGACGGGGTGTGACATCAATGTTTTCATCGAGAAGTGCTTTAAAGGATTGGTAATTCCACGCAGTAAGGGTTTGTGATCATTTTGTGGCATGTCACAAATGACTTAGTAGTTGTTCCAGCGTGTGCTTGAGGTATGTGTGGTATTTCAGCCACATACCATTGTACTTAACATTGTTTCTGTGATTATATATTTTATCGGGGTAATCCCCTTTACCCAAAAAAAAGGATTGGTAGTTCCATAAAGTAAGGGTTTGTTAAGTTTGTGTTCCTACATCAGCTCATTACATCAACCTCTCAAAGCCTTCCATAGATCATGAGCTATTTGGTTACTATCAATGGCATAATAGTTCTCATCACTTAACCTAAACAATATAATATTCTTTGCACGAATGTCTGCCTCATATTGAGCAAGTTCACTTGCATCCAAATCTTCTTCTTCTTGAAGTCTTGTTTGTCCAGGATTGTCAAGATCATCAATCTCTTTCATCACATACAGTCCATGTTTTATAGACTTAATTAACATCGTACATTCTTTCAAACCCATAGGAACATTCATAAACCTTGAAGAACATTAAACATAGTTTCTCTGATACAACATAAGAGGCCTAACTTCCCTCCCTTCGAGCAATGCATCTTTTGTTGTTGACATGTTAAATTATTGATCTTTTGTAAAATGTATGATTAAGTTACAAGTTATAGTGTTTTAGTTATCTCATTTTTGATCTTGTGAAATAGTGACCTTGTGAAATTAAGTAGTATGGTAAATCTTGTGAAACAAATTAAGTCCATGATGTCATTAACAACACAATCACAATAACAAAGTTGTGATTAAAATAGGTAATAAGTGATCTCGTGAACCCCAATTTCGTGAATGATCTCGTAACAAAACAAGTGTCCAATCCCGCAACCACACTTGTTAGATGAAAATGACAATCTAGTGATGTTGTTGTATAAGTAATCTCGTAACTAATCTCGTAACACAAGCCACAACTAATCTCGTAACACAAGAAGTAGCACAAGTAATTTCGTAACAACCAATCCCGTTAATGAGAGTTATTTAGTAATCTCGTATCTTTTGAATCTCGTTACACACAAAGAACTAACCCTATAACTTGACTATAATAACGCCTTATTAACTTAACAAAAGTAACAATCTCGTGATCACAATCTCGATAGGCAACCTTGTTACTAAAGTATAATGACAATCTTGTAATTTGGCCAGAATAACATTCTTGTTATGTGTGTTTATAAGCAATCCCATAACTAAGGTAAGTTAGTAATCTCGTGACTTGAATCTCGTAACTAGACCAAAAGAAATGAATCACGTAACACTTTAACCCCGTAAGTAAAACCCTAGGTCAATCCCATGAAAGAAACCCTAAGCCTATATACCAATCCTGTAGTTGAAATCAAACGACGTTTTTTTATCAAACACTCGAAATCACTATGAAGCTTTAACAGCAAAAAGTTTCTGATTGAACCACTACAAATGATTTAACAAAAAGAATTTGACAGAAATGAGTTTTCTCCTAAAAACTAGGAACTTAAGTTAAACACGTTTTAAAAACGCATATATAAATGGTAATATAAACTAGAAAACTACACTATAATATCTTAAACTATCATATTCAGCTCTTGATATCAAATGGTGTCCCATATTTAACATGTATTAAGCCTAATATTAGAGAGAGAAAGAGAGGTAATCACTTTATATTTTAGAGAGAGAAAGTAGAGAGAAGCGGAGGCAATCTCGCTACAATATGCATAAGTGTCACACCTCACATTGTGTGAGGTATGGGGTATTTATAGCCGCACAAGCCTTGGATCTCGTGACTTTACATGCAACCATACGATTCACGAGATTCCTTAAACGTTTGATAAACAATAACAAACAACATAATATTGTATCATAACAATTACAAAATATCAAATAAGACCCTAAAGATGATTTACACTTTTTCCTGCTTTAACATAAATCAACGAAAAGAAGGTGCGGCTGAGTTTGATATCGCTGCTAGGGTTCAAAATGTGGATGGTACGGTATTTGGTAGGGATGGTAGGGTTTTGAAGCCTTACCGCAATGTTAAATTTGCTGACCAAGAGGAGAATAAGTCTACGAACCAGAATTTGGAGGATGTTACTGATCATGGGAAGTCGGTTGGTATTGAAATGGCTGCCTCTGGTATCACTCATGATATTAATGCTACGCATGCACAAGGTAACATGTCTTCTAATAAAGATTTGAATGAAACAGTCGTATGTGGTAATATGAATGATGATGGTAAGTCTTTTAGTGGGGTTGCGTCAAAACCAGCTCCTAAACTCTCGTATGCTTCGGTGTTTAAGACCAAGAATGCTTTTAAATCTGTTAACATCTGTGAGCTTCGTAATGACGAGCGTGTGGAAGGTGCTCATGTCACAATCCCGTTAAAAGAGGTAAAAGATGTATCGGAGAGGTTTGCTAATACTCTATATGGTTATTTTATAGGGAAGCGTCTTGCGTTCCCTATAGTGGAGAATTATGTTAAGAATACTTGGGCCAAGTATGGTTTAGAGAGTGTTATGCTAAATAATGGTTTCTTTTTATTTCAATTCGCTACTAAGGGAGGTATGGAGCAAGTGTTAGAGACGGGTCCGTGGCTGATACATTCGATTCCTATTTTTTTGAATATTTGGGCTCCTAATACTACTCTAACCAAGGAGGAGGTAACTTCAGCTCCTGTTTGGCTGAAGTTACACAATGTTCCAATTGTTGCTTATACGGAGGTTGGGTTAAGTTTGATTACGACCCAGATTGGGAAACCTATAATGTTGGATTCTTATACTAGTTCTATGTGTGTTAAGTCGTGGGGTCGTAATTCATATGCTCGTGCCCTTGTTGAGGTGTCTTCCATTAATGAGTTATCTGATCATGTGGTTGTGGCGATCCCATTTCCTGATGGTTCAGGTCATTCGTTGGAACGTATTGATATTGAGTATGAATGGAAGCCCCCTCGTTGTGCGTTGTGTAAAATTTTTGATCGTAATGATGCGGCATGTCCTAGGAATGTTCAACCTAATGTGAAATCTAATGTGGATGAGGAAGGTTTTGTGGAAATTACTAAACGTAAGGGTAAGGGTAAGGTTCCTACTCGTGAGAAAGTTATTGATGGAGTTCGTTTTGCTAAACCAAAGGTTACTTTTAACTATCGTTGGCAGCCGGTTTCTAAACCCAAGGGGGGGGGGGCGGATGGAGCTTCATCGTCTAAGGCTAATATACAATCTGGTCCGGTGCCATCCTTGAATGAGGAGTCGAGTATTAAATTATCATTTGATGAAGGGATGGTTCCTAAACAGCCCATTAATGATAATCGTGTAAGTAAATCTTTTATTAGTTATAATGTTAAAGCGGTCTCATTGAAAAATTCTTTTGAAGCTCTTAATGATGATTCTCTTGATCAAAGTTATGATGAGCTGTTGGGGAGTGGGGTTGATGGTGTGAAAAGTTCAAACATGTTGGATAGTGATGGAGAGGAGATTGATGAATATATGGATATGCATGACAAGCCGATTAGTAATGTTGATGATCATAAGGAAGCAAGCACTTCCCCTGCTGGTGGTGCTCATGTATAGCATAGCCTCTTGGAATATAAGGGGAATGAACCAATCCCCTAAACAAAATGAGGTTCGACACATTATTTGTGAGAATAAACTTTATGTTTGTGCCATTCTTGAATCCCATGTTGCTTGTTCTCGGTTGGAGGGGCTTTGTAAGAAGGTTTTTTGAAATTGGGATTGGACCTCTAATGGACATTTGTGTTCAAAAGGGTCGCGTATTGTTTTAGGTTGGAATCAGGAGGATGTGGATTTAACTGTGGTGGCTATGGAGGATCAAGTGATCCACACTTGTATTCGGTTTTTTGGGTAAAAGGGTTAACACACCCTGGTAAAATACATTACACCAAAAACGTTGAAGTACAAAGGATGAGGACGTACACCCCTCATCAAAGTCCCTAAGGACACTACCACTACCACAATATAAGAATGACAGGCCATTCTTATAACTACCAGATCTAAATCCAACTAACGATGACTAGTAATAAAAAATAAAATACATCACAACTCAAATAAAATTTAAGTCTTCTTAGTCATCCTAGCGATCCAGATCATAAACATGCGAACTTCCAGCTTCAACCAATAGCATCTTCTATTAGTATTATGCAAAAAGCATAATCTAATAACCTAATAAGAGTGAAAACCGTAGCTATTCAAACTTGAAGCATAAACATGGTCTAAGCGACCCAACCTTTCAGCATATCCGAACTTGAACAAATCTTCCAACAAATACGAGTGAACACATGAAGACATCCAATGAACAAGTCCCAAATGCAACTCACCATAATCATCCATAGCAAACCGGCTTTGAAGCATAAACCTGGTCTAATCGACCCTATCTTCCAGCATATAACAACTTGAAACAATCTTCCAACCAATCCGAGTGAAACATATGAAGACAACCAATAATCAAGTTGCAATGCTAACACACCCATCAAACACAAACTAGCATAGAAATCTGTAGCATCCAACACAAGATAAAATAAGAGTGGCAACATGATTGTGAACGATGAACCATCATTCCTATACTCGACAATCAGCAACAACACTAACAAGACCAATTAATGTAACATGAATGATCATCAGGTCTTGAACCAAAACAAGGGTTTATGAACAAGGTACCCTCACTACCTTGTCTACCATGATTAACATAACCCCAAACAGCAGCCATACTCGAAAACCACCACAAATCAGTTCAAAGCTAACTGATTGCAATAAGAATAATCAATAAACAAGATTTTCAATCATGAGAACAGCAGCAGTCACATGCATATGCAATAACCTAGGGTTTTGAAACCCTATTAAACATAAAATTAAGGTTTAAGAAAACCCTTACTCTCAACACCATATTACCATCTCTCTCTTAACCCACATCCACGAATAAAATTCCAAACCACCACGATCACCAGATCGACTATCACGAACATAACCAATCCCTTAACAATAAGGGTTTCGTCCCACACACTTCCAACCAGATTCAAAGTAACCGAACCCTAAAAAAGGTTAAGTATATTCGTTGAAGCATCAAACACCCCAAAAACGATCAGCAGATATAACAATGAAGATCAGGCCTCTAACCGACTTCAAATATGCAATGAATAGGTCGGTGTAAAGGAAGCAAACCAAATAAAAGAAGATCAAAACCCTAAATCTGAATAATAACCGAATAGAGATTCTAAGTCGGTTTAGTATTAAAAAGAATAACCCTAAACGATTTTCCAATAACAACTAACAAAACAGAACGATTTGCAAGAGTTATACAAAAAAACGATTTAGGGATTTAGGGTTTGTAGATATAAGGGCGATTAAAGGATAGATCAAAGAGAGAACCGACTCCCCAACCCACACAAATCCGATCTACACGTAGATTCAGTTAATCCTAATGAAGGATTAAAGAAAGAACGTATTGAGATGGGCAGAATTATGGCCGGAAATTGTGAGGGAGGGGAGGCAGAAAAATCGCCCACACAAGAGAGGTTACTTTTTTTCACTTGTATTCGGTTTAAAATTGATAAGAAAGAGTTGTTTTGCTCGTTTATTTATGCTCATAACCGTTATACTCATAGGCGTCCTCTTTGGCGGAATCTTATTGTGCATAAGCATTATGTTAGAAACCGTCCTTGGTGTCTTCTTGGTGATTTTAATTCTGCTTTAAATTTAGAAGATAAAGTGGAAGGTTCTTCTATCATTGATATTGCTATGAGGGAGTTTAAGGAGTGTGTTGATGAGATTGAGGTTTTTGATGTGAATCGTTCCGGATTGCAATTCACTTGGAACCAAAAACCTAGAGGGATAGATGGTACTCTTAAAAAGATTGATCGTATAATGGCTAATCTTGAGTGCACTGATGGTTTCGTTGGAGCCCATGCCATATTTTAGGCTTATCGCATTTCTGACCATTCTCCGGCTATCCTTACTATTCCTACATCTCATAAGTTCAAACCAAGGCCTTTTAAGTTTTCTAATATTTTGGTTCAGAACCCTCGGTTTAAATTGCAGGTTAAGGAGTGCTGGAACGTGGCTCAGAGTGGTTTTTACATGTATCAAGTTGTTTGTAAGCTCAGATCGTTGAAGAAGCCTCTTCGTAAGATGCTTTTTAATGAAGGTAATATCCATGAGAAGGTTATCAGGCTTCGTCATGAATTAGATACTGTCCAGCGTGCTCTTGATGCGGACCCTTTTAATATTTCTATTCGGGAAGAGGAGGCATGTTATCTTAATGCTTATAATGATGCTATCGTGTTGGAGGAGCAGTTTCTTAAACAGAAAGCGAAGGTTGAATGGCTTAGGGTCGGGGATTCGAATTCAGCCTATTTTCATAAAGTGGTTAAGAGCCGGAAAGCTAGAAGTCGAATTGATGTGATCAGCAATAGTGATGGGGTTCGTTTTGATGGGGAGGAGGTTCCTAATGCTTTCGTAAGTCATTATGCTTCTTTTCTTAGTCAAGAGGGGTATACGGTTCCGTTTGATGATAATGATCTGTTTAGTTCTACTCTGGATCCTAGTGTTGCTGAGGATATGGTTCGTGATATTTCGGCTCAAGAAGTTAAGGATGCTTTATTTTCTATGGGAGATGACAAATCTCCTGGTCCGGATGGTTTCACGTCAGCTTTCTTTAAGGGAGCTTGGGATATTGTTGCGTCTGATGTTACGAAGGCGGTTCAGGAATTTTTCATTAACGGTAAGCTTTTGAAAGAAGTGAACCACACTATTATTGCGCTTCTGCCTAAGGTTCCTTCTCCATCTCGGATTAATGATTTTCGGCCTATTTCTTGCTGCAATGTTTTATTTAAATGTATTAGCAAGATTATTGCTAACCGTATAAAGAATTCTTTAACCTCTTTAGTTAGCTTAAACCAATCTGCATTTGTCCCGGGTAGGAAGATCTCGGATAATATTCTTCTTACTCAGGAGCTTATGCATAACTATCATGTTGATCGGGGCCCAGCTAGATGTGCTTTCAAAGTCGATATTCAGAAGGCGTATGATACGGTCGACTGGAATTTTTTAAGGCAAATTCTGATTGGTTTTGGATTTCATAACCGTATGATTGGTTGGATTATGGAATGTATGACATCGACCTCTTTTTCTATTAGTGTCAACGGAGCTATGCATGGTTATTTTAAGGGTAAGAGGGGGCTTCGTCAAGGAGATCCGTTATCGCCGTATCTATTTACTCTTGTTATGGAGATTCTTACTCTTATGATTCGAAGGCGTGTTCGCAATTCCGAGTTATTTACTTTTCATCCTCAATGTTCTAACCTTAATATCATTAATTTATGCTTTGCTGATGATCTATTTCTTTTTGCTCATGGTGATGTGGAATCGGCTAGAGTTATTATGGAGGCTTTGGATGAGTTTAAGCATGTTTCTGGTCTTACCCCGAGTTTGCCTAAGAGTACGGCTTATTTCTGTAACGTGCGGAACCATGTTAAGTATGCTATTTTACAGGTTATTCCGTTTGTTGAAGGTTGTCTTCCGGTAAAGTATTTGGGTGTTCCTTTGGTTACTACAAGACTGATTTTTAGAGATTGTAAAGAGTTAGTGGAAAGGCTGTCCAATCGAATTAAGGATTGGAAGAATAAATCGCTCTCGTTTGCTGGTAGGCTTCAACTTATTCAGTCGGTTCTATCTTCTATGCATATTTATTGGGCGTCGGTTTTTATCCTTCCTTCCCGTATTATTTATGACTTGGAACAGCTTATGAGGGTTTTTTTGTGGGGTAATGCTACGGGGCACAAGGGTAAATCGAAAGTTGCATGGGAGGTTGTTTGTCTTCCTAAGCAAGAAGGAGGGCTTGGGATTCGAAGGCTGGATACTTTCAATTGTGCATTGATAACCACCCATATTTGGAGTATTCTAACTGGTAAGGAGTCGTTGTGGGTTAGATGGATTCATGCGTATAAGCTTAGGGGGCGTAATTTTTGGGACATCCCATGTCGTGGTAATATGACGTGGAGTTGGCGTAAGATTCTTCAGCTTAGACCCGTTATCCGCAAGTTTATATGGTATAAATTAGGGGATGGTTCAAAGGTTTCAGCGTGGTTTGACACTTGGTGCTCGCTAAGTCCTATTTCTCTTATTGTTTCTTCTCGTGACATTCATCGTGCTGGGTTTAATTCTAAGACTACTGTTCGGGAGATTGTTACTCATAATGGTTGGGCTTGGCCTAATGGATGGATGGTTCGTTATCCCGCCCTTGGTCCTCTATCTATTCCTCAGTTGGTGGATCATAAGGAGGATTCTTTATGTTGGCGCTCCAATGATGGGGTATTTAGGCCGTTTTCTGTCTCTTTGGTTTGGGAGTGCATCAGGTCTCGGGATGTTAGTGTTGATTGGTATCATCTTGTGTGGTTTTCTCATCGGATTCCTAAGCATGCGTTTCACATGTGGTTAGTGATGAAAAGGAGGCTTCGTACACAGGATATGTTGCGGAATCATGCTGCTAATGATCCGTTGTTGTGTCCTCTTTGTAAGATTCAACCGGATTCGCATGATCATCTTTTCTTTGCTTGTTCTTATTCTATGCAGGTTTGGGACTCGTTGAAGATGTTTGCTGGTCTTAGCTCGTTGCCTTCTTCGTTGGATGCTATTGTTAATGTTCTTATTGTGTCGGCGAAGTCGAGATCTGTTCGGAGTGTTATCTCTAAGCTCTTGTTTGCTGCCGCGGCTTATGTTATATGGCAAGAAAGAAACAACCGGATTTTCAAGAGGAAGACGAGATCAGTTGCTCAGGTTGTTGATTTCATTAATTTCACGGTTAGGTTGAAGCTGCTTATGTGCAAGTTTAAGAAGACGGCGAACGTTATGGATTTTGTTCGCGTATGGAAGTTGCCCCCCTCTCTTATGCATTCTTGATGTCGTCCATTTGTATGGTTCATTGGCCTTTGCTTGTGGATGTTTGCTCCTTGGAAAGCGTGTGGGGCTTGGGGTATTGTTCGTTGGAGTTCTAAGTGAGAGCTGTACTCTTTTTTCCCTTTGCCAAGGTTTTCCCTCTGGGTTTTTACTTGGAAAGGTTTTTAAGGAGGCAGTCTTACTTGATTCATCAAACTCCTTCGAAGAGGCGTGTGGACAATTGTGGTGATTCATCTTCTATTCGTTGGTGGTTTCCCATTGGTGCTATTGTAATTGTATGGTATTAGTTTTCTTCGCTTTGTGGCATGTCACAAGCGTTTAGTTGGTTGTGGTTGTTCAAGCGTTTGCTTGAGGTTAATGTGGTACTTCTGCCACATTCCATTGTACTTAAACAGTTTTGTGATTAATATATTTTACCAGGGTAATCCCCTTTTACCCAAAAAAAAAAAACATAAATCAACGAGTGAACCAAATAAGGGAGCTAATACTATGGGTAATGCATCTACATCGTCGTCTCTGTTGAAGTCTACTGGGAATGCTTCTAAGGAAGTTAATGTTACTACATCTAATCCGTATGCTGCATTGGTGATGGATGATGAAGATGGTGAAGAACAGGTGGAAAATGTGTTTGATGAATCGGCCAATCTTTTTTACTCTACTACAGGGGCAAGTTCATCTCGCACGTTTCCTGCTGGCTAGCTGATTTTCATTTCTTTTCCTAGATGCATTTTTTTGTTTCTAGTTATGTAAGTGCTTTTGGCATGTCTTAAGCATTGGTTTTTAAGTTTTTTAGCTTGAGGTTAATATGGTACTTCAGCCATATTTCATATGTACTTAAAGTTTTTCGGTTTAATATATTTACCAGGGTGCAGGGTGCAGGATTACTCCCCTTTACCCAAAACATAAATCAACGAGAATGAAAAACCTAGAACGATAATCAAATATCCATTCACCGTTTACTTTCTCACAACCAATTGAATGGTTCGTTCAGTGCCCAATTTTGACCGCGTCCCCTACCTCGACCATACCAGACGCGTCCCCCCCCCCCCCCACCCCCTGCTAATTAAAAAAAAAAAAAAAAGGTTATGTCGGCTAGGTGACTAAATGAATTAGAAGTGTTTGTGTGTCTGAGTTTTTTAATTTATTTATTTTTGTAGGGTCTATTTTTGGTTGTGACTGTAGTCGTCTTACTATGAGCATTTGATCATGCATTTGGTCTAGTCATGGTTCTAAAAGGTGCGCCATGTCGACGCCAAGGTGCCGCTAAGACGTGAGGCGTGACCTCCACGTTACAAAATAGACCAAGGCGTCAACTCTATGAGTGACATGAGATGAGGCGGAAAAAGGCGCGATAAGTCGCTAAGGCGTGAGGCATGGCGAGTTTTTTTATTCAACTCCAATAAAAAATTTAAATGAAAAATATTATATGTAAGGATAGTTTCTTAACCTTATTTATTATGTACAACACTTTTTGTAAACTCGATATATATGAAATATGATATAAATATATAAATATTTTCATATTTTGTGCCGCCTTATGCTACACCTTAAAACGTAAAAGTTTCGCCTTGTCCGCTAAGACGTGAGGCTTGGTCATGCCACTACGCCACGCCTCGCACTATTTATAACATTGGGTCTAGCTGAGTTGACGCTGAAATGACGGGGTTATTTAGTCAAATTTGTGGTCACCAATACTAATACTCTAAACAGTGACTGTTGTTGTCTTATATATGTTGCTAAATAATACTCCATCCGTCCCAAATTAATAGTCCCTCTTTCTATTTTGGGTTGTCCCAAAATTATTGTACACTTTCAAATATAATTATGAAGAATGTAGCTAGTTTACCATATTGCACCTAATGTTACTAAAAATTACAAACATCATTCATAGATTTAATTAATTTCATAAAGGTAAAAGTGACATTTTGCAAAAAAATAATAGAGAGAATGTAGTAATTATTATATTTTTTTAAACTGTGTGTTTTTTATCGGGTGGCAATAATTTTGAGACGGAAGGAGTAGCAAATGAGAAGTGGAAAACTAGAAACGCGAGTCCTGAAAGTACGACCAGGTTCTTTGAACCTACAAATAATGTCTACATACGTGGAATCTCTGAATATGCATTTTGATTTTTGACTAGTTAATTGTATAGTATAATTTAAAGCAGCAAGAACTTTTAATTCAAAGGTCTTTTATCCATCGAAAGTAATTCCTAGAGAAAATGATTTCTGAATAACTTATTTTTAGTAAAGGGTAGAGTAAAAACTAAATATGCTCTATGTACTCTCTACATTTTCATTATAAATAACCAACTAATAAAAATACCATTATCCTAATAGAATCTTGCACGTTTCATCCCCGTGTGGTTGATTAAACATTGTAACATCTATAGTTTTGGCCAACGACCGTTTGTTTTTACTAAAACACTTTTGTCTTTTAATACAAAATGACTAAAGTATCCTCAATTTTTTTTCTAATTATTATTATTATTATTATTATTATTATTATTATTTTTTTATAAACAACACTTTCATTAGAATAACCACAAGATTACAAGAAATTAGTGGGGAGCCTCAACACTAATTTAATTTAAATACCTTTGTTTATTTAATACAGAATGACTAAAGTATCCTCACTTTATTAAAAAAAAAAAAAAAAAAAAAAAAAAAAAAAAAAAAAAAAAAAAAAAAAAAAAAACCATAGGTATTTTAGTAAAACCAAACAGTCGTTGGCCAAAAGGATGGATGCTGCAATGTTTAATCAACCAAAGGGACGAAACATGCAAGATGCTAGTAGGTTTCTTTGTAAAAACAAATGGTCTTTGGCCAAAAGGATGGATGTTGCAATGTTTAATCAACCCATAGGGACGAAACATTTGTTAGTTTGTTATTCATAATGAGTAATTGTGAAGAATACATAGAGAATTTTTAGCCTTTACCCTAAAGAATTCTCATTAATAATAGCACTAATATTCTATAAATGTCATTAGTCTTGGAATGCATCACTAAAGTATTTTTGTACTTGGTTTATGGAAAAATGCAACTTTTGGTGCGTCAATTTTACGCTATTAGGGGGAGGGAGTGCCCTTCGGTTTGGCATCGGCAAATTTCGGCGATGGTCGGCAACATCGCCGCCGCTGTTCGGCAAACTTCGGCGTTTGTGATTTTCGGTTAGATTTGCCGATTGAAATTGTGGAGAAACCAAGGAATAACTTACCTGAAAATAGGCCCAGGAAGTGAAGCACTCAACATCATACCTCCAAAAATGGTGAAAATATCAAACTTCTCAAAAAATACAACAAAATTTATAAAACTCAAATATGCTTCTGAGCATGAATACTAATACTGTCACAAGAAGGATTAGATGAAGAAGAAGATGAAGTAGTCATCAAATTAGTCTTAAAAAAACAAGTATGATTGTCAAAACTGAATTGAAATATTATAAAAATGTTTTTTCTTGAAATTTTATCCATTGATTGATGGTACTACTTGAATTGACTGTTTTTTGTTCTTTCACTTTTCTCACTCTATATAGACATACAAATAATTCATATAGAGAGAGAAGTGTGAAAACTGAAAAAGTATTGTGTTTTGTCTAGTGGTGTGTTGATGAACATAAGTTGATTGTTTTCAACAAGTTGGCGGTTTTAATTTTATATATTTTTTGTTGGAATATATGTATTAAAAAAAATGTGATGTGGAAAATGTGGATTTGGTAAATTTTGGTGACCGCTGCCATCATTTTGGTAAATTTTGGTAAACTTTGGTAAACTTTGAGTTGGAAGATTGTGATTGGTAGATGATGATGTGGCAATTTGGCAAAAATTGGTAAACTTTGGACCACTCCCTCCCCACTTAAAGGATCCAAACACATTTTTTGTGTGTACACATTAGTATCTCTAACATCAACAGCAAATATAATTTGTATGCCTTAATCTCATTTCAAAAATAACTATAGTAAAACATTGTAAAACGCCACATATAACTTACTAGTGTTAGACCCCATGCACGCACGGGGTTTTGGGTTTAATTTTTGTTAGAATAGTTTTGGGTGATCTATTTGTTTTTTAAATACATTATCTTTTCATTTGATTTTATTACTTTTACTATTCTACCAGTATGCAAAAACTGTCAGCAACCAAATCCTTTTTATCAGCATGCAGCAACCAAAGACATTTCATAAGAGACCCTTCATTAGAAACCCGTCATGAGTAACTCTTCATCAAAAATACCTCATTAGAAACTCATCATTAAAAACCCTGAGTTAGCCACGCCTTAGTCAACAACAACTCATCAGAAACCCATCATCAACAACCCCTCCTATTGATAATATTAACCCGTCAGAAATATATAATAAAAAGAAATTTTCCCCATCAGAACCTTTTCTAAATATAGGATGCATGTTCTATAATGTTTTAAAAACCATAGTTATCTTCGTCGTTATATTTTATATATATAAATTATGTTACGTGATAAGTTCTAAATTTGTATGGTCTTAATCAAAAAACAGTCGTTCAACAAAAAACTATTCATAATGGTTAAACATATTGAATTTTTGTATTTATGCTATTGTTGTTTTCTCGATGTTGTATTTAACTAATGAAATTATTTCGTTATCAACGCAAAGCCATCAAAAACAAAGAAACCAATTTATTGATAATATTAGCCCGTCAGATATATAATAAAAGGAAATTCACCCCATCAAATGTATATTTAAGAATGTTTTAAAAACAATAGTTATCTTCATCGATATCTTATCTATATAAAAATTACGTTAAGTGATAATTTATAAATTTGTATGGATTTGTCTTTTCAAAATTTGAATGTGACACTTTTTCATCTAAATAAACTTATGTGATTTTTTAAAAATTAAATATAACCCATTCCTAGAATAATAATAACTATAATTACGTAAATAGAAATCAGCATGCACATGTATCTTCTTAAATCCGTCAAAAATATAATGCATGAACAACTCATTGTTCATCAGAAACAGTTATGGTCTTAAATGAGAAACCAACTGTTCAACAGAAAACGATTAAGAGATTGTTAAACATATTAAAATTTTGTATTTATGCTATTGTTGCTTTCTTGATGGTGTATTTAACTATTAAAATTATTTCGTTAGCAACACAAAGCCATCAGAAACAGAGAAACCAACTTATTGACAACACTAACCCGTCAGAAATATAATAAAAAGAAATTCAACCCATCAGAATCTCTTTCAAATATAATATGCATATTTTAGAATGTTTTAAAAATCATAGTTATCTTCGTCGATATCTTTTCTATATTTAAATTATGTTAATAAACTTCAAATCCCAAAATCCTCTATGTCTACGTGACTTTGATAAATATAATAAAAAGAAATTCGCCCCATCAAAATCTCTTCCAAATATAATATGCATATTCTAGAATGTTTTAAAATCATATTTATCTTCGACGATCTCTTTTCTTTATTTAAATTATGTTAATAAACTTCAAATCCCAAAATCCTCTATGTCTACGTGACTTTAATATTATTCATGTGAATATTAAGTATGAATATTGAACAATACTAATTAGCAATGCAAATAAGAAATTGATAGATTGTAAAACTAATAAAATATACAAAAAAATAACTACAAAACAACACTATATATCATAATCAACACGATATTAACATCATTGATATCGGTCGGATTCGTGTCAAAGTTATCACAAGTCAAACTTCTCACGAGGAAAAGTCAACTTGAAATCCTTAACTCAAAAACAACCAATTGTAATAACCGGATAAGCGTGTACCCGGGTCGTTCTCCCTGCGAGGCGTGAAATTGAGAATATCGTTTTCGGTTCGGTATTAAAATGCTTGAAAAGACGAGATTTTGTTTTGATACTCAAATCTATTAAAACGAAAAGTAAATTACGTAAACGATAAACTACGAACGAGTAAAAAACGTAAAATATTTGAAAAACTAATCCTACGTGTATCAAAATAATTTTTATAAATTCTAAATGACAAAAGAAAATTTTGGAAAAAAGAAAAATATTTTTTTTGACTTTTTAATAATTTTTTATAAATTAAAAACTATTTAAACTATTTTAAATTTCTAAAAATACTAAAACTAATTTTAAAAATCTGAAATTTTTTTTTTTTTTTTTTTTTTTTTTTTTTTTTTTTTTTTTTTTAACCCACGCTAAAATCTTTAAACATTGATAGAAACGATCTCAAAGAGTACTTTAATTGATAACATAGTCAAAAACACAAATTGACAACCATAACATCATATAGAATCAAAACTCGGTTCAAAAGTCATAGGAGTTCTAACAGATAACAGAAACTCAGAACAGATAGACCATAACAAAACCCTATAACATCATCTATTCTTGATTAACTTTGTTTGGTTCTCTTAAACTAATAACAGCTTTTTAACAAACATAGACACAAACATATAAACGCAAAACAATTAAGTTCAAACTGATCCAAATCCTAGCACAAACAGTAAACAAGAATCGATCCAAAAGCAACACTTACACTATTTTTTTTTCTTTTTCGCTTACTGAAACATAAGCACAAACAAGAAACAAAACTACAACCGATGAACAAATCCAACAATAAACTCAAAATGCTATGGCTGACCACAAAATTCAAACTAAAGCAAACTTAAACTATTTTTTCCTACAAACACAAGCGCAAACAATAACATAAACATAAACCAAATCCAACTTCAAACTAACACAAACACAAATAAATCGATCCAGTACAACAAGAAAGCAACAAGATAACAAACTTTAACAAATTAAAATAAAAACTCGACGAAGCAGTAACAAAACTAAATAGAATTCGACATGTATTAAAATTAAAAAGTAAATTACAACTAAAATAAAAACATACCGAAATAAAAAAAGCTAAAATAAACCTAGAAGAAAGAAAAAGATGGTGCGGCTAGCGACTATTTATACAAAAAAAAAGTTAAGAAACCCTAGCAACGGGTGTGTTTTTGGTGTGAGAGGGTTTCTCTTGTGCTCTTGTCGTCCCTTGGATCATTTCTTGGAGCCTTGGTCTTTAATTCTCGATCGTTGATTATCTTTGTTTCCCTCGGATCGATGATGTGGAGTGGGGGGGGACCATGGACAATGGTTTTGGATGGTAGTGGTGAGTGAGATTAGCGAAGGGTAATTGGAGGGAGATTAGGGATGAAGAAGAAGGGTGTGGCTGCTTGTGTTTCAACCTTAGGGATTTTGACTGCTTAAATGGGGATTTTGACCAAATTTGTGTCTGGCTTTAGTATTTAACAAAAAGAGTGGGTCGGTTTTGGTTTATAGGTGTGGGCCGGTTGTGGGCTTTAGGGAATTGGGTTTAGTTTTGTTTTTAACGTGGGTTGGGGTTTAGTAATGTTAGGATTGGGCGGTGTTAATTGTTTTAGGATAAAGGGATTTATCACAAGGACCACAATTGTAAATCATGCAATCTTCAAGGACCAAGACTGCCAGTTCTTCAAATTTCTTCAAGGGTCCAATTTTGCCAACAAGTAATAATCCAAGGGCCTTTTTAGGAATTTTTGAGCTCGAATAAAATCCACGTGAAAAATGTCTTTTCCGTCTTCGATTTCCGGCTCTTTTCCATTCCAAGCTCGGTTTTGTCCATATTTGCCCCGTTTTCAATCCTTTTTGTACCTGCAACAACTAAAACACAATCCAAGGATATTTGATATAATATATGGTCCATTTGGGTGTTTTTGGTCGTTTTTGTGGGGTTTTTCGGGTCTAAAATGATGAGTAAAAGGCCACTCATCAATCCCCCACACTAAGCAATTGCTAGTCCCTAGCAATCCGATCATATAAAGTAATGAAAGGATCAAAAATATAAATGTTACCAAAAATACCACCCCGTTTTGACTTTATAAAATGCAAGTAAATTAAAACGAGATAAAATGTAAATAATATGCTTGATTATCAAAAATGGCATCATGGAACGGGAATCACACAAAATGGGTGACTCCGGGGAATTGTAATCGTCATCCTCTTTTTATACTTCCCAACTAAGTCTAAAAACCCTTGTGCAAACGTTTTTGTAAAATGCTAACGCTACTTATATTAGCAACCTATGTAAGCCGAGACTTAACTTTTCGCTCCCACAATTATTCATAAGTTAGGTGTGTGTGCTTGTTTTCAAAGTTTTGATCGTAAAAATCGACATTTATTAGGGTTAAAAACCGACAATGATTTAGAAATTAGAGATTCAAAGGTGAGATCACTCCATGTAGCGACTTTCTTCTCAGCTTATCCTTAGTAAACTTAGGAGGCTAGGTTTTTACACCCTCGAGAATAGTATCGGAGCTCACGGGATCTTTGAAGTCAACAATTTCTAAATCACCGTCCAACTTTTAGACAATTTTGACGAATACTAGTTCAACTTTCGATTTAAATTTAAGAAGAAGCAAGTTTCTCACACTTATTCATAAACAAACATAAACATTTTTTTTTTTTTTTTTTTTTTTCATCACTTTTTTTTTTTTTTTTTTTTTTTTTTTTTTTTTTTACTTGTGTACCCTAAACGACGGACCTTCACGGTTTAGTTCCAAGACCTTAACGCCTTTCGGAATAAAGGATCCAAGGGCCGTTACAACGGAGAGTTCCAAGACCTTAACGCCTTTCAGAATTAAGGGTCCAAGGGCCGGTGCAAGAGGGTAGCCAAGACCTAAACGCCTTTCGGAATTAAGGATCCAAGGCCCGATCTCGAATCCGTAGCTTAGAGCACTTATTTATTCATACTTAAACTTTAACTTTGCAACTTTCAAGCAATTGCTCACTTTCATTTTGCATTCTTATTGGGTTTGTAAGAAAGTATGCTTGTTCCAAAATTTAAATAAAACTTTGAACTAGTATTCTAAATCAAGATTGCATAAAAATTTATTTGCTTAACAAAAACGGTTTTTGCGTTCAAAAGTTTGAAAATAGCACTAATTTTAGTCAGATTAGGATCTTCTGGGAGGAAAAGCCATAGATTACTTATATAAGCTCTAAAGAGAACCAACTACTCCACGCTTAACATTTTCATTTGCACAATTCGCAAAAACTTAGCCTAAACGTTAAGGGTAGCAGCTAGATCAACACTCTAGCAGAGTCGGGATTCCCCTTGTTCTAGCCTAATCAAGTCTAAACTTTCATTAATACCGAAGCATTAATGTATAGCAAATTATTTTTTATTGTGCATAGCACTTCTTTTAAACTAAAAATACGATAAAAATTTTAAAATTTTTGGTCAAAACGGGGGTGCTAGGGGACTAGAAGGTACAAATTGTGAAAATTTTTTAAAATTTGGTCAAATTTGTCAAATGAGAATTCCCCCCCACACTTAGAATTGAATATTGCCCTCAATATTCAAAGTACCGGCCTGAGCCGACACTATAGAACGTAAAAGGGTAAGACTACTACCTAAGTGTGGAAACGAAATCTTGGTTTTCACAAAAAGGATTTTTAAGATATCCCTGGATAAGCATAAACACAAAGATAGGATATTGGGCGGCTGGATTGAAAACAGGCGCGTCAATCATCACAATCTACGGGAATCCTGAAAACAGAGGCAAACATACAACCACAAAGCAACAAGTAGAGGAACTCCCCCACACTTAGTGTTAGAAAATAGAAAGAAGTCAGAATGATAAGCATGGGTTGCCACCCACGAAGCGCTTGTTTTTGCTAACCGAGTCACATGAGCTTGACTCGACCCCGTATTTAATTGTCCTTGGGGGAGCAAGTGGAAGAGATAATCTCAATCGGACTTTCATTCAAGATGTTTGGATAAACATTGAAGCATATGAAAGTTCCACTCCGATGAGATACCCACGGCTTTAGAAGATAAAAGCGGTGATGCCGGGGTCAAAAACTTTGTCTTCGTTTCCGGCTGGGAACGATAGTAAAGTTTCAATCAGAGACAACTCCATGCAGAACGGGAGTTTTTGACCAGAAAGAAGTAGAGGGGAAAGAAGTAGAGGTGAATCATTTTTCTCCATAATTAAAAGTTCCTTAGATGAGGCGGGAAACTTTAAATTCTTATCAAGAGTCAATTTCATCAAAGGATGAATTTTACCATCATCGAGTATGCCTGGATTAAACACTTTGTCTTCACAAGAAAACTCAGCAGGGTACTCGATGGGAGACTCAATGGAGAAAAGGAAATCATCCTCGGGAAAATGAGGAGATAAGTCATTAGAAACAATTGTAGTATCCTCAATTATGGTTTCCATTTTAGGGCCTTTTTCATCACTAGGTTTCCCATATAAAAGATTTCTCCATTCGGTTTGATCGGCCCCAAAATCGAAGAGGTCATCATCATCTTGTAAATCATTAAGCTCGGTGTAAGAATCAGATGATGGAGAATGGTATAAAAGTTTTTCGACTTCTTTAAAATCAGCATGAAAGTCGAAAAGATCATCATCATCTGATAGAAGTGGATCGTCGTGAGCGAGTTCATCGGCGAACTCCTCGGGATAAGAATCACATCTAGACGGATCACGGTTCAGCAAAAATTCCAATTCTTTAAGATCAGATTCAAAATCAAAGTCATCGTCCTCATCCCCCGGTGGGATTGGATCGATGTGAGCGAGTTCATCGGCGAACTCCTCAAGAAGAGAATCAATACTAGAAGTGGTACTGCCACTACTTTGCTCTTCTGATTTTGAAACAACAACTTGAACGGATTTAGGAAGCTTTTCTTTTTTAACATCTTCCTGGGGAAGGAAAAATAATGGTTCATCAAATTTCATTTGTAATAACGAGACATCTCCCCCGGGATCACTATCGGTCTCAACAATTTCCGGCGAAATTGGAGCATCATCAAAGAACACATCGAGCTCTTCCCTCGAGAGATCACTTTCCTCAATCGGAGGAGAAGGATGGGAAGAGTCGGAAAGGTTTGGTTCAACAATCTCAATTCTATAAATCGATTCCGGAGGTGGGACAAGTGGTGTGCTCTTAGAGCTAGCAATTTCCACCACTTCCGTTGTGGTCTCCGAATCAGATTCATCATCATCAAGAATACTCTTAACATCCGCGGAACAACTTGCAAACCATTTGCTTGAACCGGGTGTAATTTTCATAGCTTTTAGCTCAGCACGTTTTTCAGACATACTCTTAACCGCAAATCTTGAGAGAATCGAATCACTTCTTTTGGAAGCAATTACTGGATCAGATTTTTTATTAACCACAGCAACGTTGCTTTTGGTGGTTATCGGTTTAGAGTTTTGATTGATTTGAAACGTGACTTTGTCATCATCAACTCTTAGAGTTATTTCTTCTCCGTACACGTCAATCAAAGCCCGCCCGGTCCTCAAAAATGATCTTCCGAGAATTAGAGGAACCCGGGGGTCAGCATCAAAATCAACCACCACAAAATCGGCGGGAAAATGGAATTTCCCAACCTTGACAAAGACATCCTCGGCTATTCCAAGTGGACGGGTTATGGTCCGGTCCGCAAGCTCGAGGGTCATGCAAGTGGGGGTATATTCGGGCAGAGAAAGTTTTTTCCAAACAGAGAGCGGCATTAGGTTGATGCTTGCACCAAGATCGGCCAAGGCGTAGCATTCAACCATCCCCGGAAATTCACATGGAATGAGGAATTTTCCGGGATCTCCAAGCTTTTCCGGAAGCTTTTTTAGGAGAACCGCTGAGCAGTGTTCATTTAAAGGAGTTTTTGCTAATTCAATTAATTTTTCCTTGTTGCTCAATAAACTCTTCATGGTGGAAACAAACTTAGGCATCAAAAGTAAAGCATCCGCGAAGCTTATATCGAAATGCAATTCTTGAAAGATTTGGAAGAATTTTTCCATTTGAATACTAGCTTTTTCGCGGAGCTTTTGGTCATTAAGTCTAGATGGGTATGGGATAGAAGGTTTAGGTTGAGACTTCGGAACATCGGGTTCCGGAATTGGGGTTGGGACTACCGAAGGTTGGACGTGTGCGGTACTTTGTGGGCTTGTGGAATGCACCTTGTCCTTTGTCACCTCGGTCTCACGGTCAACTACTTTTGTAGAAGAAGAAGAAGTAGTAGTTGGAACCGTGGGTCCCTCATAAGCTTTACCACTTCGGGTGGTGATGGCTTTTAATTCACCCTTTGGGTTAAGAATTGTATTACCCGGGAGAGTTCCCGAGGATGAAGCTTGGTGAAATTGGTTGATAAGGGTATCAAACATACTTTCAATCTTCGTTTGAGATTGATCAATTTTGCTTTTGAGCTCATTACCCTGCTTAATCATTGAATTTTCAAATTCATTTTTCAAATTTGTGATTTGATTTTGCATAGCCCTCATTTTCACCTCATTTGTCATAATGTAATTTGAAAGATCATTAGAGGGAGCAATCGAGGCTGGGTAATTTTGAGCTTGATACCCTTGATTGTAATTGACCCCTTGGGTCGGGTATTGGTTAGTAGGGGCTTGATATGGAACATTTTGCCCCCTACTTTGGTTTTGATTGAATTTGTTTTGATTGTTTGGAGGAAAACCGGGTGGTCCTGCTAGATAGCTAGCACGATAGCTCGAGTCAACTTGAGGACGGTATTGAGTACCTCCTTGGTTATAAGACCCGGCCACGGCACTGATTTCAAAAGGACGGCCATCGGTGGCGGTACAATTGTAATAAGCATGAGGACCACCACAAGTAACACAACTTTCTTCCATCGCTTTGACTTGAGCGGGTGGAGAAGCTTGTGGGGTAGAAGAAATGGTAGAAGAAGAAGGATTTTTCTGATTAGAGAAAACCAAAGCTTGAATTGCATCCGTGAGCTTGTCAATTTTAGCATCCGTGCTAGAAGTACTCATCGAATGTGAAGTAGAAGGTGAAACACTCACTTGAGAAGCAACCGGCTTGCTTCGTGAAGTGCGAACCTTTGACTTGTTCTCGATGATGGACAAAGCATCACGCGTAGTTCGATTCAATATATAACCACCGGAGGCGGCGTTTAGAGAATCTTGGTCAGTTTGGTTTAATCCATTGTAAAACGTATCAATTTGATGCAACTCAGAAAATCCGTGGTGAGGACATTTGCGAAGCAAGTCTTTAAAACGATCCCACGCTTCACTAAAAGATTCATCAAATTTTTGAGTGAATTTGGTAATTTCATTTTTAAGGCTTGTGGTTCTGGAAGGGGGAAAGAATTCGTTCACAAATTTCGTCACCAAATCTTCCCATGTTAAGATAGAACGAGGGGGTTGTTTTTCAAGCCAAGTCCGGGCTGCCCCCTCGAGAGAGAAAGGAAAGAGAAGCAATTTAATTGCTTATTGAGGAACATTCCTACATTTGACGGTAGATGAAATTTTGTTAAACCATCGAATGTGGGAATGAGGGTCATCCCTCTCGAAACCGTAAAATTGATTCGACGTTACTAAGGATAGTAATGCCGGTTTAAGTTCGAAATTATCGGCAACGATCGGGGGAACAACAATAGCATCTCCATAACCCTCGGTGGGTGCTTGGAGAAGCTCAAGCATGGTGCGATTCTCCGCCATTATATCAATGGGAGGATCGGGATTAGTACGAATCTCGGGTTCGACTAATGAGGCAGCACGTCTACGATTACGTCTTCGCGGAATTGCGACGAGTTCAAGAAAGGGACTCGATGACGAAGAAGAACGTGTGCGCATGCACCAAGAACATTAAGGTTAAGAAGAATATTTTTTGGTTTTTTTTTTTTGATTTTTCAATTTTTTTGGTTTTTGGATAAAAAATATTTACAAGATATTTACGAAACTTCACGAGGAAGGTTCTTCAAGTCACTAATCGTCAAACCGTGACGATATTGTCGCAACACACACCTCCCCGGCAGCGGCGCCAAATTAATAACTACAAAACAACACGATATCATAATCAACACGATATTAACATCATTGTTACCACAATGTTCAATATCAAAAACATTAAATAAATTTGTAATGTAAGATCAATGTTCTGAACTAAGCAGTCAATACATCTACAAAAACACAGCAGAAACATTATGGTTAGCATAAATTAACAATATAAAAAAACATAATGAAAAGAATATGATGTAACATCTTCAAAAACACAACATAAACATTAAGGTTAGCATAAATGTACGAATAAAAATTTAACAACATCAAAAAATCATAACTAAGAAAATATATCAGAAACATTAGATTTAGCATAAATGTACAAATAAGATTTGTAAAATTTAATAATATAAAAAAACATGGATAATATTTGATACAATGAGATCAGAACCCTAAAGTATATTTAGTTTTGCTTTCTGGACCTATAAACGTAAGATCAATGTTCTTAACTAAGCAGTCAATAACATCTACAAAAACGCACCAGAAACATTAGTGTTAGTATAAAATTTAACAATATGAAAAACATAACGAAAAGAATATGATATAACATCTACAAAAACACAACAAAAAAAATAGGGTTGCCCATTTTTTTTCATTTTGGGCACAAATTGCCACCTCTAAATTTAAGATAAACAAATGGGTGAGTTGTGAGGTGGGTTTTCGAGGATGAAGGGAGATGTGTTGGTAGGGTCAATTGGTGTCTCATGTAAATCAGCATCCAGCTTTGGAGATGATGCAGACATCGGAGTATTATATGTGTCACAACTTGTCATGCCATGCTTTTTCAAAATTTCTAGAGCATATTTGGACTGGTTTAAGAAAATACCACGGGGGGATTGATGAACTTGCTGTCCTAAGAAGAACGTAAGTTCACCTATCATGGACATCTCAAAGTTTTGTTTCATTAGTTTAGCAAAAGCATTTGAGTACTTTTTATGGGTTGAAGTACTTTAAAAACCTAAAAATTTTTAACTATATTTTAGATTAGCAATATTAAATTAACTATAATAAAGTTTTGTTTCATTAGTTTATCATAGAAATTGTTTTTATGGATCGTAATTAACTATATTTTAGTTCGGAATATATATATATATATATATATATATATATATATATATATATATATATATATATATATATATATATATTTATTTATTTTTTGGGTAAAGGGAAGTAATCCTGCACCCTGGTAAATAAATAAACCAAAAAACGTTTAAGTACAACGAATATGAGTGAAATCCCATATCTCAGCCCGTTACATGGGCACTTACATGAAGAAAGTCCCGTAGGACACTAACAAACAACCACAATATAAGAGTGACACACCACTCTTATAACTAATAAATGAACATAAAAATACAACGACTATAATATAAAAGATTACACTTGATTCTTCAAAAGTCGTCATAAATGTCCATAACCATCAACGTTGCAGCCTTTACCATGGGAATACTTGAACAGCACAAATCCACACCAAAGAACTTCAACGTACTTCCATTGATCCAAAAAGGGATCAACCAATACTACGACTTGATCCACCACCTCATATGCTACAGCTTTAGATTAAAACTTTAGCTAAGAATGTAACCCATACATTTGCCGGGGTAATCCCTTTACCCAAAAAAAAAATGTATCATGATCAATCATAGACTAAACATAGGGTTAAACAACCCTAACTTACACACAAAACTTCCCAATTGCTCGTATGACATACCACATAAACGATAATGATGACCACCTCCACAATGGAACGTAGACAATCAGCAAGTATGAACCCATCATACGATTAGCAAACACGCCAAATAGGATAAACAGATCCAATCAAACAAAACAGATGACCAAGTAACAGAACTAGATTGAATAAACCTGTTTTTAACCTAACTTCCAGCGACCACGTAGGGTAAACCGATCCAAACAAACAGATTGAATGAACCTGTTTTAACCTAACTTCCAGCAACGAATGGAAGGAGATAAAAGCAGCAACAAGCATGAAAAATACCAAACATCTGTTTTATCTTCTAATTCCGATGCATGATAATAGGATTCAAAGAACCCTAACTTCCAGCAAAGACCCGTATTACCAGTAACGAAAAAGTTGGACAGCCCTATCCGAGCAGAACCATCACAAAAAACCATAACCAACACCACCACTAAAGCGGGAACCCTACAAACCACGACTTACATCTCTCTCGTAATAGAACCCATGCACAGAAACTTACATCTGAACAGAACATCAACAATAACCAGCAAAACCCTAAAGCGGGTTTACTTGTAGGATCATATTAAATCAAACCCTAAAATAGGATTTGAAATCGTAAAGCACAGATCAGATCGTATTTTATATGATGGATCGATTTAGTAATAAACCGACCAGAACATACCCAGCAAGAATACGATCTTAAAGAAACAATTGTATTTGCATGGAATGCACATGAGTATAGATTAAATATAGATAGGAATAACCGACCCACGATGATAACAGATCACATGCAAAACCAAATCAAGATAAAATAATGCGACCAGTACCATTAATTATATCCCACCGACCCATGAATGAAAGGAGGATTAAACAATTAAAGAAAAGGGTAACGGAAGCAAATCATGGAGATTTCTTTTGGATTAATACAAGAAACCACTCAGCCGCCATCTCTTTAAAATAAAAACGCCACAAAAATATGTATTGCATACCCAAGAATGAAAATAATTCGAGGATAGAGAGGACATATATTATTGATTTTATGAACGGAATATGGGAAGAGAATGGCGGCCGGAATTCTCCATGGGAGAGAGAACTTTTTAGGGTTTTTTTTCAAGTTTTAGTTCGGAATATATTTTAGATATAGTGATACGTAGGTTTAGGATTGCATTTGTTTAGTAATATATATACATACATTTAAATTAGGTTAACTATATTTGGGCTATTTCTTTTGGACTCAAACATGTAGCCCATGTTTTAGGGGTATATTACTATATTAATGGTTTATGGGTTAATTGTGGGCTAAGTATAACTTTGCGTATTTGTGTAGTATTAGAGTTAAACATTCAGCTCAAAGTGTTAAGCGTAACTCGAGAAAGATTGTTAACCGTATCGTTTGTTGACAAAGTTTGAACCGGAATCATGTGTGTTTGTTATTTCAAGATTTTATTTTTTTTTTCAAAATGTTCAACTTCAAAGTTAAATTCAAGCTAATTATTCATTGTATTGCTATGGTTTAATATATACCGAAAACACGGACAATTAAAATCATTCAGACAATTATACAAAAACAAACAACATTATTTTATTCAGATTCAGAATTTATATTATAGCATTAACGTATGACGTATGGTGTTAACCCCGGCCCATTTTAAAACTTTTTGTTTACAAAGCCCATATATCTCCACACATGTTTTTTTAAACGTATCTAACTATCTTATAAAGCATAAACCACTTTTGTGGCATTAGACACAATGAAATTTTAAAATTCAATAATACAACTAACAAAGCAAAATATACGACTAAATTAAACACCAAGACATTATAAACATCTATACATAATGTACAACTTGTTAATGCACTACGACATTAAGGGTGTGTTTGTTTCATTAAGATGTTTTGGGTCTGAATCTAATTACCACATCTTACTGGTAAATATATATTATATCTAATATATAATATATTTAATATGATAAATATTAAATAAGTACGACTTATTTGTCATGGAAGGCCCCCATTACAATGTGTATATATTTTAATATATACTTATATTTAATATATTTGTAAACATATATATATTTGTAAAATACAATATTTATTCACTTTTAAGAGATTATATAATAAAATATTATATTTAATAAGTGATTATAAATAATTATTTAATATTAATTAATAAAATATTTATTAATATATATTATAAAATATGTAATTATAAGAGATTATTATGTACATTATATAATATACATGCTAAACATATATATTTATCATAATAATAGTAAGTATATTATATTAAATAAGTATCATATTCAAATATATGAGTATAACTCAACATTACAAATATATATTTGTAATGGGGATATAAGCATATATTTTACAAATATCTCAAAAAAGATGAATAAACATATTAAATATATGTTTAATGATATCATATTTATCTCAAATATATTAAATAAACGTTGAATATATTAATGATAAATATTATGAATTATTGTGTGTGTAGTTGTAGGAACTGGATAAGTGAGTGGCATGTTATTAAGATCCACTTCATCCTCAGAGAAATCATCAGCAGTAGTAACTGGTGAGCTAGCAGTATTAGCATTTTGCCCAGTAGTACTAACATTAGACTCAGCAGTACAAACTCCATTTGTACTGTCTTCAGAATTCTCTTGTTCTTCAATACCACCTTCATTGTTTTCAAAGTTTTGTTTCATCAATTTTGCAAAAGTGTTTGAATACTTTTTATGTGTTGAACCAAAAATGATGTCATCAACATAAATTTGAACAATTAAAATGTCATCCCCGTATTTTTGAATAAACAGTGTTGGATCTACAGAGCCTTTAGAAAAATTATTGGCAAGTAAGAAAGCTGACAGTTTATCGTACCATGCCCTTGGGGCTTGTTTAAGGCCGTAAAGGGCTTTCTTGACCCTGTACACATGATTGGGATGCTCTGGATCGACGAATCCCTCCGGCTGACTAACATATACCACCTCACGTAGTTGACCGTTCATATTTTATTTAGTATGTTGATATTAGTTTATTTTATTAAGCATGGTATTTATGTTATACTGTACAATAATATGAGTAACATTGAGGAGTTACATTTAAAAGTATGTATTGTCAATAGTTATGCTTAACAGAACTAATAAAGAAAAAGCTGGATAAAACTAATGTCAGATTGTGTTATTAATAAAGCACAATAATTGGTTAATGTAAATTACAGTTTTTTTTTTGGGTAAAGGGGAGTAATCCTGCACCCTGGTAAGTAGATTAACAAAAAAAAAAAAAAAAAACGTTTAAGTACAAAGGATATGGGTGAACCCCATATCTCAGCCCGTTACATAGGCATATACATGTAAAGAACAACTAACCAAACCACTATATAAGAGTGACACACCACTCTTATAACTAATAAATGAACATAGAAACTACAACGACTATAAGATAACAAATTAAAAAATCAAGTTAAAACACTTGATTCTTCAAAAGTCGTCATAGATGTCCATACCCTTCAACGATGCAGCCTTATCCATGGTAGTACAAGAGTAGCACCTAACCACACCAAATAGCTACAACGAACTCCCATTGATCCAATAAGGACCAAACAAGCCACGTCAATACTACGACTTGATCCAATACCTCATTTGCTACAAGGTTTGACGGATAAAACTCAAGCTAAGAATGTAACCCAGTGTATCTTGATCAATCATAGACAAAAAATAGGGTTAACAAACCCTAACTTACAAACAAAGAATGAAAAATAATATGGCAAGACAAAACAAGTCCGCAACCCATATCATCCGAATCCACGACTTACCACAAAACATGTACTATGTATGTAATGATATCAAATCACAACAAAACATAACTTCCAACAGTCCATTATATTAGAGTCCATAAGATGAACCAGACAAGCCCTCCAAATTAGAAACATAATACGATTAGACATATCAACCAACAGGGTTGACCAACCCTAACTTCCAGTGATACACCCATCTACTGCAACAATTAAATTAACTAACAACAGACAGACATTCCACACTAGCCAAATCCGCAATATGCATGGCATGAGAGGTAAACCAGGTCAACATAATGAGAAGGAAAGATAGTCCAAAAGCACTACCAAACCTTCCAATAGGCAACATAGGTCTGCTACTAAGCATGAATGGCCACCGAATAGGTTTAAACCTAACTTCCAGTTGTAATGAACAGCTCCAAATTCAACAAAAGATAAACAGCAGCATCAAGCGTATGGACCTGTTAGAACAATCAAGGATATGCAACGAAGCATAACCCTACATCCAATACAACCAATCATCACACAAACGCATGATGACCAGTAATGAGGACATATAATCACTATGGACAGATTCTTTGCGACATCAGCACATTCAAAAGAACAAGAAGATCAGCGATTAAACCAAAGCAAATACTACCTGCCATAGACGACCACTAGGGTATTCCCACACCCTAACTTCCAATTAACCACCACCAATATCGACCAAGAATGGCCAACAATCAGCATGAATTCAATGTAACCCAAAACGACCAGTGAGACCACAGATCCAGGGCACCATTCAAACATACCCAGGGTATATCAAAACCCTAACTTGCACACGATTTAAGTCCAGAACCGAAGATCAAACCGGGATAGCCACATCACGAACTAGGGTTTTGAAAATAAAACCCTAATAACCATGAACAGTCACCTCTCTCATAACCCACATACAATAAACCTCACTCCGAACAGGAACATGCAGTAAACTAATAAACCCTAACGAGGGTAACTTGAAATCGATAATAGACAAAACCCTAAAAGGGATTCGTATCTTTAAGCACCAACCAACACACCAAATTCGTTATTGTATTCAGAATATTCGACTGATGAATTAGAAACCTTAAACCCTAATAATTAGGAATAAGAATCAATCAGGAGTCGATCAATGAAAGATAAGTTTATCCAGCCGCCACCCATATGAATACACAACCTCTAAAACGATTGCATACCAATAAAAAAAAGTAATACC